>OOFE01050047.1:0-12276 GCA_900323365.1 Monocentris japonica
AAATCAAAAGACTCCATTTGCATACAGCCTGGTTATTATTGCAAATGTTTGCCTCTGCACCAGTAAGGGTTAGGATCATGCTGACTGTGGGCTTTTCATTATTTGTTTGGAGAGGGGGCATGAATGAATGATATTATTAGTTTTTCATTTACAGGTCTGCACTATACGATTTTCAATGCATAGACTAAACAATAAGAAAGTTTGTTGTTGCACAAGTGTCGTAGTGCACAGCGTGCTTTGTTTGTCGTCTTGTATGGATTAATTGAATACTTCTTGTTCTATGATAAATCTTTCCCACATTTACTTGTGTTAGGTTGCTTCATCACTTATCAGAAAATGAATCACAACAATCAGTAGTGGACACAGAAAGGAAGGGAATGAAATGTCCCTCTTGCTGATCAAGATATTGTCTTCCCAGGAAGCAGCATTCACAATTTCAGATAGCTGGAGCAATTTAATCTGAAACTCAGTTTTTCATTTGAGGAAAGTAATCCAGTTACTCTTTATCAGCTAGGATCACAATACTTGGGTAGTTAGCTTATGACAAATGTGGCACACAAGGAGATAATTTTGGCTAGTGCTCCACCAGTCCAGTGATTGTAAGGCAGACTGAAGACTGAGAATATAGGAGGAAAGGAGCAGGTGCTGCCTCTTGGAGGAAGCCCTGGCTCCCTGTGGGAGATCTAGGGGGAGGGGAAGTGTGAGCTGGACAGGGCCTGGGGTTATTACTCTAATTGACACTTCACCTCACACACATGCACATGCTCCCCAGGGGCCAATCAGAGGGCTGGGTTTGGGAAGAAGGCGGGAGTGGAGGGAGGATAGAATGCTGGCACAGGTGCTGCTGGCGAGTGCATCAGGGTTGTAATTGCACTGCTGATATTTGTCTATCCGTGTGTCACGCCACCAGACGCCCACTCTCCCAATACACACACACACACAGCCCATTAACCCTACAGGTCCTATTGAGAGTAGCGTTCCTTTGAAAGCCTTCAGGGCCTCTGTGTTTTACACACTGAATATAATAATGCACAGAGGTGCTCGGACTCACTGGTGTCCAACAACAGTAATTGAGCGACAGGGGAGGGGATAGGGGTTACATAGTCCATCCTGCTAAATGTGCTTTCCCAAAGGGGAATGGAGTGTGTGTGTGTGTGTGTGTGTGTGTGTTTGTTTGTTTGTTTGTTGTTAAAAGCCATGTCCTCAGTCCAATATAATAAGTTAAGCTTGGAAGCTACAGTAGCGTCTCCATGGTGTTATTAATGTGTACATATTAGCAATGCATTTACTGCAAGAGTCCAAACCCTAAAAACATGCCTTCGCAACAACGCACACACACCACCTTGCAGTTTTTATATTTATTGGTGTCTTTGTGTTTGTGCTTGTATGTATGTGTGGGTGGCTGTCTGCGTATTGTATGTTTGCAGCGTTTTAACTAAGGAGTACCAGGATGCACTGAGCAGGATCTCTCCAGTTGTGGAGCAGCATAAGCAGACCCTGGTGCCGGGCGCTCCCCAGCTCAACATGTGTGACTTGGCTGTCATGGTGAGATTCATACAACAGAAATCATTGTGTGTTTCATTTTAATTTCACGCTACATCGGTACATTGTGTGACCCCTGGTGTTGTCTGTCTATGTTAGATTTACAAAGCAGATAATGTTTGTAATGTAAACAGGCTTCGTCTGACATCAAAGCTAGCTCTTGCTCACCACCTCCAAAAGCATGGACCGAAGCTACACTACATTTGAGGCCAGATACAGTCAATTTATACAACAGATGTATTTATAAATTAAATAATTAAGGGTCAATGATAAAGCCTTTATTACTGAATTGATAAAGCTCTCTGCGTCGACAAGCCTTTCTCATTTCCTATCTGCTATCAGTCTGTGAAGAGCCCAAGGACCATTATTGTTCTGCTCCAGGCGATGCTGCCTTTTATTCTCTTATTTGTTTACCATTGTTATTTACCCGCTCCCTATTTTTAATGTTTGAGGGATACCAGAAGTCATCACCCCAGTCTGTACTTTTTCTCCACGATTGTTTATCTGTTTTAGGCTTTTGTATGGAAATTACTTTTTGGCATTTACAAAGCAGCTGAATTGAGCTGTGGCTTTGTTTCCTTAAGGACCACTCTAAGAGATGAAGACTGAGTTACACAGCTGTAGTCTGGATCATTCATATAACAGCCCTGCCCCCTTGTGGTGAATAGAGTAAACACCATTCCAGTAGGTCTTAGATCAGTGTAGTGTCCTGTCCTGTGTAATTTAGTGTCTTGGCCTGTGTAATGAGGGTCTTGTACCATATTAGGTGGTTATTGTGTCCTGTCCTTTCCATTTCTGTGACTTGTCTTGTGTAATGTGTGTCCTGTACCATTGTGATGAATTGGTTAGTCCTAACAGGACAATAACAGATCTTCCTGAAAAGACCATATTTGGTAAATAAGTATGCATGTGCTTACTGTGGTTCTCACTCTCTCTATCAGAATTGGGCCCCTGCAGGCTGTGAGAAGTTAGGAAAGTGCCTCAAAGCTCCCAAGTCTGAGCCCTGGAAGTGTGACTGGCCTCACTGAGTGCAGGTTTCCTGAGCCAGAAAAGAGGACGAGGAAGCAATAAGTGAAGTTGTGCCTTGCTACAGATCAACAGCCGACCCAGTAATGTTGAAGAATGTAGATTGTTTGAGTATTGAAGCAAAATACATGACGTTTTGGATAACATTGAGTATGTTCAACAAAAATGTACAGTTACTTTTTTCATTCTACTTTATTGCAAAAGTGGTATGGCTGAGGTATTATCTATACACTTGTACTGCAGGCATACTGCATCAGGAGTCACTGACTCATTGTTATTAAAAGAAGGAATAATTCTGTGTTTTCTATTTTGCTGAAAAAAATTATGTGTTTCCTAATAAAATAACTTTTTATATAACATTTTGATTATTTTTGGTATTGTTCTAAGTAAATGAAAGAATATCTAGTACTGTCCAAAAGTCTGAGGCACATGTAAAAAAATCTGTAAAGCAAAGATGCTTTCAAAAATAATGAAATGAAAAGTTTCTAAATATTTCAAAAATACCATAAAGAGCAGTAATAATGTAAAACACTAATAACGAAAGCAAAAAAATTAAACATCTAAGACCAAATTTTAAAAATTTAGGACTTTTGCAGAGTACTGTTCACTGTTATTAACAATAATGGTTACATTGAAATATTTATACCAATATGGCAGTAATTCTTCTCTTCTTCATTTTACACATTAAACCTCATAGGCAACATATCATTTCACAAAGAAATTGGAAGAACAAAACAATGTTTTGCTGTCCAAATGTTTTTAGATCTCACTGCTTCTATTGCTGCATAATGTTTCATTGCATGAGAACATTTACTTGTACATGGACACAGAATGTATTCAGTGAAAGTTAAGTAAGTAACTTACATCTTTACATTACATTAGCAAGGTGCTCCTTGAGCTGAAAATGCAGCTCAACTAAGTACATTCTTCAGCACTGTGCTGTTGTGTAACTGTGAAAGCAATGGAGCGTGCATTCATTTATTATGGTGTATGTTTTATATTCTCTTGCTTTTTTCAGTTGGGTGTGTGAAAATACTGCACACACTCTTAGAAAAAATGTCAAAATTCGTCATTTCCTACACCACTCAGGGGAAATTGCTTGATTCAGGAAACAGAAGAAAATAGTGAGCTGCTTCTTTTGCAACTGAAGTCGCAGCGACATGTCGGAGGATCATGATAAAACAACAACCATAGAGGTTGACACTGCCTTTCTCAGATCCAGAAGGGGAATACTGAAACTAGCAGAGATGGTGAGACATTTACACATTAATAAAGTCTTTATAAGATTGAACAGCTTCCAGTTTGAACACAGTAACCACATTGTAAAAGTCAAGACACATTTGCAATGTCGTGAACACTCGTGCCTGTAAAGGGAACACGGTCCTGTATCAACATGGTGCACTGTGAAACAATTATTTTTTGCATTTGCTAGATGTTTAATAAGCCAAGGAATTGATTTGCTGATAGCATTTTAGAGCACATAGCAAAGGAGATCAAGTATAAATTGTTTGATAAATGATATGAAGTGGTGATGCAGAAACCTCACTGGCTGATGACTAGTTCCTCTTAATGTAAGAAGACAGAATTGAGTAGTGCAAAGTGTTCTGCTGTATGAGGGGAAGTCAAGCAGCCAATCCCTGTCTGGAGTCTGTTTGAGTCACTACAGACCGTTGAGTGAATTGATGTGCTGCTCTCTGCTGGGCGTTTAATGAAAAGTTACACGACTTGTTCCTATAAAGACTGACTGAATGATGTATCTAATTGTATATATTTTTTTTCTGCTTCAGGTGACTCTGCTTGTGGCATTTGTATGTTTCACCGCAGCATCCAGGCCGAAGTACTTTGCAGCCACAAGCTTGGAGCTTGTGATCACTTTTCTTCTGCTGTTGCTGTACATGCTCAAACTGAACAAGAGGCTAACTTTCTTCTTCTGGCCTCTCATTGTGGGTGATCTTTTATAGCACAGCACTGGTAACAGTATCATACAACAGTTAGCAATCCTTGTAACAAAAGAATACTTGACATGCAGGTTGTTTTGATGATGACAAATGGGCCAGAATACCACCTTACCCCAATTGTGCTAATCTTTATGTTATTATCACGACTGCTATTGAGTTGTAACAATAAAATCTCTGCAAATGTCTAAAAATGTGACTTTTTAACAAACATTTTCTTTGTTTTCTTTGTCTAGTCTCTAATGTCTCTTTTCTTCTGTTCTTTTCTGTGCATTCCCATTATTCTTTTCTCTTCTTTTTTCTTCAGGATGTTTTAAATTCAGTGTTTGCAGCAGCCTTCTTGATTGTCTTAGGTCTGATTGCTTTGTCTACCTACACTGTCAAGGGCACACTGGTCGGAGGGGTGAGATAATATTTGACAATCACTGACAATAAAACATAGTTTTCAAGGATTCTTCTGTCTGTACAAAGGGTACAGACAAAGGGTACAAAGGGTCCCCATGAAAATATAGCATTTACAAGTCTACACACACACACTACTAGCAAATGTTGACCTGTAGTCTAATGCATTTATTTTGAGATCTATTCTCTATTTCCAGGTCGTGGATTTGACGTCAGCAGGGCTGTTTTGTGTGGACAGCTACATGCTTTTCAAGAACATCACATTCAACAAGCCACGAAATGAATCAAGAACTGAGGAAATTAACGAATAAAGACATCAATTATTGAGTAACGAAAGAAAGAAGAGTTCAGTGAGCATTGGCATGTTTCTGGCTTATATGCATGTGCTCTGAAATCAATAATTGAACTTATAGTGAGGCTGTAATATGTTTCAAAGTTTGCACACTTTCTGTTTATATATATTTAGATTCCCAATCTGAATTTATCTCTTTTTTTTCTTAAGATTTTGAGATATCTTTACAGATGTTGTCAATATGGAGTTCACTTTGACGATGAAACCTATTGTATGGGGGAAAGTGAACAATAAAGATTTCCACTGTCTCACAGTAATGTGTTTTATGCAGCTGGGGGCATCGCGTTTCACATCTGGAGAATGCAGATGTTGTGCTTTGTGGAGCTGCGTTTCCGCGCTGTCACTGTTTCCGTTTCCACTTCCACGAAGCCACACACTGTCTCACAACTTTCCGCTTCACCCAAGTCTGTTATCTTACGTGTACGAAAGCTGTCTGAATTTGAAAAGAGTCATTATTTTTCACGATGGGGGACATCGAGGCTCCCGATTCGACTCGACCGCGCCAGAGTGTCCTCCTCTCTATTCTCCCGACTAAAGAGTTCGCCTCCTCAAGGAAAGGAATGCTACTTATCGCTGAAGTGGTAAGAAGTGACCTGAAGAATCACTTTTTAACAGTTTATATACCAGTTACTGTACCATTGTTTCGCCTGCACCCACCAAGGCTTGAGTGCATAAAAGTCAAATCGCGCCATTACGCGCGTTTTGGATACGATTAGTTTTCGTTTTAGCTACTTTAGAGGCAGGATTCCCACACGTATTAAAGCTATGTACTATCATACAAAGTTCAAATTTACTTAAATAGATCGTACAACTGCTAAATATTGCTCTTTTCAATATAGGTCAGTCAATGTGTCCATCACAAGGTTTTCATTAGTCAAGGGAGGAGCGTTTGGTGTAGACTACAACAATGAGGTAAAACTCCTGAAACTTGTAGTAAACTTCGAGATTGAAATGTACGCTTTACTCTGCAAAGGCGTGCTATCTCACCAGCCTATTTTGTCCAGTCTCGTCTTGGTCATGATGAAAGTCGTACCTGTCTTGTCAGAGATTAATAACGGTCTGCGATTCTCTGAGTGTTATGCCTATTCGTGTCTAATCGAATAAAATAGCTACAGTGTCAAAGAAAATAGAAAAAGTGTTTTATTGACTGTGCTTTCAGAGTGAATGTATTTCCAAACTCAAGTCAGGAAATGAAAGCGGGTTGTGAGCATTGAAGGGTCCTCATTTAACAATTGTGCTGATTCAACCTTCTCTTTAAAATGAACTCACCTGCAAAAACACAGTGACTTCTATCAGGTCAGCAAAAGCATCTTGAATAGGGGACTGTACAAGCTGTTATAATGCACCCTCACAGTGCCTTGTGTCATGTGACATTCAGCTAAGTTATCTCCTCTATAATATCGAGCCTGAGGCCCAGTCCTCTGTGTCTGTAACTGCAGGGCTTGGTGGCCCCCTGACCCCGAAGTAGAGGGATCTATCTACTGGAACAATACAGCCTCTCTGCTCCCATTCACAGTCTGATCCTCACCCCTTTGGTTGTCGCAGCTAAAACTTGGGCTCTGCTATGGGCTGACAGTGGATAACAATGGGAAAACTATTGAAATCAGTGCTCTGTTTGTGTGTCTCTATGTGTGTGTGTGTGTGTGTATTAGGGTTGCATGTAAAAGGATGCAACAATATCCAAATTTTAAAGAATATAATGAGTGCAAAGGAGATGTAACTTTAGTAAATTAGCTGACTAGCTTGCCAGTTTCTGCGTATAGCCTGCTGTTGTACTGATGAATGCTCCAACCATTCAAAAAGTGATGACAAGATGTTTAGTGTAGTCTTTATCATGGTATTGTGATATTATCGCATGTAAGTACACCTCTGCTTCTGGTATTGTACCAGGTCCGGTGTGTGGGTTTGTGGGTGTCTGTGTATAACTACAACCTCTGTATCCTTGTGATGTGGTGGCATGGAGTAACATAGTTTTTTTTATATACAATACAGAGCTTACAGGCTGTGCTATATCAGCACACCCACAGTCAGTGAAGCGGAGCCATTACATGTAAGGCTTTCAGCGAAAACAACTTGTAGCGTTACCATTCTTGGTAGTATTAGTCAGACATATATCCTGCTGTGTATGCATTATTATACACACTGTGTCTGACCACCCTGGTTAGGTTTTTCAGTCTCAGCCATTCCAAGAGGCCTGATAAGAAATGGGAAATTACAGAGTGTATGGTTAAGATGTTGCTAAAAGAAAGGACCTGACAGTATTTGAAATATTCTCAAAACATGTTAAGACATTCATGTACTGGCACATGGTACAGTACAATGTGTGTAAAATATGCCTCCACCAGTCACGGGGAACTAAAAATGAAGAGTTGTTAAAGTTCATAGGTCTTGGTTGGTGTGGTTCTGCTTAGAACTTTTTTTCTGGGTCCAGTATGTGGGATCTTTATTGGTAAAGTGTTAAGTTTGACTCATGCTACAGATTGATTTTTCTGAGAGTAGGAAGATGGAAGGCATGCTCTCTCTTTCATATCTGATCTTACAGATATCTGATCCTACAGTTTGTCTTGACTTCAGAGTTTACAAACAATACAAATGTACATAGACCTGGAAGCAGTTTAAAACTGCTGTAACATGCAACAGCGTAGTCTCACTCTGTCCCCAGCCATTGAAAAGTAGAAAAATAATTTGGTTTATCGATTTATACAAATGAGCAATAGTGGTAAGTTAATTAGTTCATAGACAATTTTGCTACATCATGTCATCGTTTTCATTAATACACAGGACAAGATGTTTTTTGTGTAAGTGCTGTGCTCTCACTTGGTTAATGCGACATAATGATAATCCTGACATCCTGGGCTCTATTCTTCAGAAGCAAACACACCCGAGGAGCGACCAGGAACCTCTGAAAAAAAAGTTCTCCAATGTACCTATGGGTGTTGTAGAACCCTTATAGGATGCTCGGTAGCAGTGTTTTTATGTAGAGTAAGCCAGTGGCTGTGGGAACAGCAGCTGCAGCAGTTTGGGTTCAGTCAGGGGGAGTTCCTACCCTCAGGCCAGTGTGTAATTTTGATGGCTGGCTGAAACAACGACAAGATGGCCGGGCCTGTTTAAGACTACACTGTCTGAACTTGCTTCCACTGATATCGTGTGTCCAGCACTTCCACCAGAAGGCATCAAGGCAAGGCAAGGCAAGGCAGGCTGGGTTAAGTGGTGTTACAACCAATGGTGAAAAGGGTTTCATTACTCACATATAGTTTCTGACACTTCATAGTGACTGTAATGGCATTGCTTCATTATATGTACTGTACATCTTTGTGTTTATGTGTGTTTGCACAAGTGTGTGATGTTTGATGTGTGTTTGTGTGAGAGAAAGAGAAAGAGAGAGAGAGGGAGAGAGAGTCACTGTAACAGTATACAAGCCTGTGTGTATAAACCTTGTCTTTTAACAGCTGTATCTCCTTACAGCTTGATACAGGAAGTGGGCCTGTGTGAATCACAGCTTTGGGGCAGTGTAACATTTTCTTAAAGGGAGAGTTTTGCTATTTAACCACAAAGACAAAATGGAGACTGTACGCTTTACACCTTGTCAGAAGCTTTTGTGTTAAACATTGTAATGATCTATATATACACGTTCCACTTATCTTTGACTCTCTTTTTTTAACTTGTCTTTTTAGGCCCTGTCCTTCATATCGTTTGTGTGTTTCGTGGCATCCACAGCAGCGGCCTTCGTGACAGCACCCCTCCTAGAGTTCTTGGCTGCCCTCTTCTTGTTGTTTGCATACTCCACCAAATTCAATGAGAGATTCAAAGGATTCTACTGGCCTCTTATGGTGATAGCACATTTCAAGTAAAATTCAAAACCTTCCCTTGGATATGCATGCTGATAAGATCAACTAACAAAGAAAACAAGTCTGAAATACATTCCCTACATCTGCAAAAAAAAAACATTATGTACAGTATGGCATTTTCAATGAGTAATTGTGTTGTTTTTTTCTCTTACAGGATTTCCTGAGATGTGTGAGTGCCTCCATCATCTTTTTTATCATCTCCATAATTGCAGTGTCTAAGTACGTGGATGGTTCCTCCAAGGCTGCTGGGGTAAACTTGACTTTTGAATTATCTTATCAGAGCCTACACCGCTATGATTCATATACAGTCATGATTGAAAGTATGTGAACACCTTGTGCAATAGTGTAAGAGTGTCATGGTCTTGGGCTGTTTTTCTTCCTCTGGACTGACCTGGATGACTCAACATCATTCAGGGAACCATGAATTCTGAGGGACACCAGAGAATTCATGAACAGAACGTCAGGCCATCAGTCCGAGGCTGTTCACCAAGACAATGATCCTAAGTATTCCAGCAAATCTACCAAAGAATGGCTCAGGAAGAAGAGGTTTAGTGTTTTGGACTGATCAAGTCAAAGTCCTGACCTAAATCCAATTGAGATGCTGTGGCAGGACCAGAGGCAGGTTGTTCATGTGAGATGCCCTCAAACCTCACAGAGTCTGCAGAGTTCTGTAAGGAGGAGTGGGTGAAAATCCCTCAAGGAAGATACGAGAGACTGATCAGTGGCTATAGGAGACGTTTACTCCAAGTCATCGTTGTTAAAGGAGTTATTAATTGAAGGACATATTTTTGCACACAGTGATGGCTGAGGTTTTGTTAAATAAACAAAAGTATATCATATTATTTCTGCATCTTCTGCAATTGGGATATTTTCATTAAGATTTGAGGTTTAGAAAAGGATTTTATGAGGTTATTCCTCTAATAGACTAAATAATGGCCACCCCCTGTAGGGTTCACAAACTTTCAACCATGACAGTATCGTACTACACCTTGACAGATAGTACACACCTTGTATATCGTTGCTCATCTAGTATTACTTATTTTGTCTGCAGTTCCATTCAGCCTTTGGCAAGCAACCTCTTTGTCATTTTACCTGTAGTTTCACACTGTATTGATATCATAGGTGATTCTCTTCACAGGTATTTGGGTTCATTGCCACCATCGTTTTTGCCTTAGATTTTTACATCATTTTTAATGACCTGGCAGATTTCCTCAAGCAAGGAGGAGAGTCAAATGATGAGCCATCGAGACAGCAAGGTAATACTAGCCCAAACATTGACCCTTCTGCCCCTTTCTGAAGTTAAGCTCACTCAGAATTAATACCTAAAAAAGGAAATGCCGACCTGCACATTGATTTCTATTGTTAGCTCATCTCAGAAACGTCTTAAATGGTTTCACATTCTTCTTAAGTAGGTCATATTTTCCCCACAATATTATGATGTCACCACAGTAACTTTTATCCTCCACATCTCAGTCCTCTCACTGTTTAAAGGTCTAAAGGTTTCTGCCTGATTATGAGTGAATACCCTATAGCACATATCCATTTGAAACATTCTTGCATGAGGTCTCATGAGGCAAGTTTCACACTTCCTTTTTTACAGTAATAGGAAGTGCTATAGTCTAGTAACACTGATCCTAATGCCAGAGGCGTGACTTTTGTCTTATAGATGCTTCCTCAGACTCTGACTCGGACTGAGCAGTTCACTCCAGGGATCCTCACCGGTGTATATTTTCTACCATAGAAGATATCTGATGGCCAAAGAGATGACGACCAAAGCTAATCTGGCATCTGCAATGATACACATTTCATCATTCCACAAGGTTACATGAAGTACAGTAGAGGCAATTCAAAGGTCACACTGATTGTTGGTTAATTATCAGCGCATTGAATGGTAGTAGGATTTCAAATTTCTGATTAAAAAAGGGGTACATTGGGAGGGGGATGACGTGTGACAAAGGTCCCAGGCTGGATTCGAACCCAGGACATTAGTTACATGGTATACCTTAGCCAACTGAGCCACCAGGATGCTCTCACACAATATAGTCCTATAGAGCCAGAAAACAATATAAAAAGGGCACAGTGTTTTGATCTCCTTTGAAAAAAGTACTTCTGTTAAGCATCCAAGGGATGGAAATGCATTTCAAATATTAATCATGTCAAGAAATACAGGAAAACAAATTTACACTGACTTCTGAAGGCTATATTGATTTTGTAATGTTGCTGATCATTGCAAATAGTCTTCAAAACTTGGCACAAATAATCAAATCCATTGTTTTTCATGCTCAGTTATCATCCAACTTCTTCACATAAATGGCTAGTTTTGGAAAAGGTGTCAGGTGTCCTTTCAGACTTTAACCTGATTCTGAAAATATTATAAAGCTGTGAAACGTCTTTGGTCTCATTTGAGGAGCTTTGATATACACCGACCAGCCATAACATTAAAACCACCTGCCTAATATTGTGTAGGTCCCCCTCGTGCCGCCAAAACAGCTCTGACCCGTCGAGGCATGGACTCCACAAGACCTCTGAAGGTGTCCTGTGGTATCTGGCACCAAGATGTTAGCAGCAGATCCTTTAAGTCCTGTAAGTTGCGAGGTGGGGCCTCCATGGATCGGACTTGTTTTTCCAGCACATCCCACAGATGCTCCCACAGATGGATTGAGATCTGAGGAATTTGGAGGCCAAGTCAACACCTTGAACTCTTTGTCATGTTCCTCAAACCATTCCTAAACAATTTTTGCAGTGTGGCAGGGCGCATTATCCTGCTGAAAGAGGCCACTGCCATCAGGGAATACTGTTGACATGAAGGGGTGTACTTGGTCTGCAACAATGTTTAGGTAGGTGGTACGTGTCAAAGTAACATCAACATGAATGCCAGGACCCAAGGTTTCCCAGCAGAACATTGTCCAGAGCATCGCACTGCCTCCGCCAGCTTGCCTTCTTCCCATAGTGCATCCTGGTGCCATCTCTTCCCCAGATAAACGACGCAGTTCTGACGCTCACTTGCCCATTGTAGGCAGTTTCGGTGGTGGACAGGGGTCAGCATGGGCACTGTGACCGGTCTGCGGCTACACAGCCCCATACGCAGCAAGCTGCGATGCAGTGTTTGTTCTGACACCTTTCTATCCTAGCCAGCAGTAACTTTTTCAGC
>OOFE01050047.1:12296-26634 GCA_900323365.1 Monocentris japonica
CTGGTGCCATCTCTTCCCCAGATAAACGACGCACTCGCACCCGGCCGTCCACATGATGTAAAAGAAAACGTGATTCATCAGACCAGGTCACCTTCTTCCATTGCTCCATGGTCCAGTTCTGACGCTCACTTGCCCATTGTAGGCACTTTCGGTGGTGGACAGGGGTCAGCATGGGCACTGTGACCGGTCTGCGGCTACAAGCAAGCTGCGATGCAGTGTTTGTTCTGACACCTTTCTATCATAGCCAGCAGTAACTTTTTCAGCAATTTGTGTTACAGTAGCTCTTCTGTGGGATTGGACCAGATGGTCTAGCCTTTGCTCCCCACACGCATCAATGAGCCTTGGGTGCCCATGACCCTGTTGCCGGTTCAGTTGTCTAGCCATCACAATTTGGCCCTTGTCAAAGTCGCTCAGATCCTTACGTTTGCCCATTTTTCCTGCTTCCAACACATCAACTTCAAGAACTGACTGTTCACTTGCTACCCAATATATCCCACCCCTTGGCAGGTGCCATTGTAATAAGATAATCGATGTTCTTCACTTCACCTGTCAGTGGTTTTAATGTTGTGGCTGATCGGTGTATATTTACAACAGATCTGAAGCAGTTAGTTGGATCTACATGGAAGAGCATATGGCTAAGGGCTTATTCTATAATAATGATTAAAAATGACTCTTGGAGGTTCTTGGGGATGTACCATGGCCCTAAATTGAAAGTCCATTGATAGATGCTCTAACTTACAACACTAATATCCTATGAAACTGTGGTAAAATCTCAGATTGTCAAGTCAGTCTTAAGTTCCAATAATGTAAAATTTCCATTATAGTGACCAAATGTATTGAAAATTGCATAATTAGGTTCCTGTATGGAGGTTTTGTAGTTGATGTTAGGATGGTTTGGGTGTTGGAGTGTGGGGGGGCAAACCATTTGTAAATTTTACAGTATTATTCAATAAAGTTTTTATGTTTACTGTACATGACTTGCAAGATTGGAAGCAGGTTGGCTGGTCACACCCTCTGTCCAATACCCACTATGCAGTATATTTTTGTAATTTTAGGATAATGTTCTGTTATGATGTTCTAATATTACAGTAATAAATACAGATTCTCTGTCGCTCCCATCAGAAAACAGATAATCAGATTAAGAGAGTTGAAGCAAGGTGCTTTATTGTTTCAGTTTTGGTGAATGTGCTTCTCAAGAGCTACGTACACATAATGCATTGGAACCACTTACTGCAGTATTATTTAGTTCAATGCAAAATGTCATATATGTGAATCAGTGTGTTGTGTTGAAAAGCACATTTGCTTATTTTGTTGTGCATTCACGTTTTATCTGTTTCTGTCACTTGTCACTTGTATGTTATCTCTTAAATAGTGGCTGTTGAGATGGTTACTCACCAGAAATGTCTATCCTCTGATCCTTTGTTCCTTCAGTTCACCCAGTTCACTACTGATAAGCACTAGAAATCCTTAGTGACTGTATTTGTAATATGCATTGCACTGTTTATGCGTTATGACTGCATTGTGAATTGAAAATGGTGGACGAAGAAAATTGTTGGCACCAGTGGCCTCCAATTTCCATTTGGGCTTTCAAACTGTTGTGATGAATATACTTCCCATGTTGTTTTTCCATCCAACAGTTATACATAGTGTTGTGGCTTTGTTGAAAAGATGGTTTAATATGCTCCTTCTGTGGCCTCATTTATAACAAGGTTTTACGATCAAACTAGATTAGAATGGTACACAGGTGCAAACTTAAGAAGTTGTTATGTTTAAATGTGCATTAGCTTTAAAAAGCTTCCAGATCTTTGCCAGCTGCTGGCTTGATGTGCAGACATAGAAAAGGCCTTGATTGATGATTTGTTAGTATGGGACCTTTGTAGTGGAAATATGTGCAGTTTCTAGGTACATGCATGGTTATATTCAGTCACAGTCATTTGACTTGATCTTAAGATGAAGAAGAAATCCAAGTACAATTTTACAAACGAGGCCCCTTGTTTAACTACTGTAGGTTAAAAATACTAATTGTTCACAAGAATGACAGATCTGGGAAAAAGACTGCTGGGGAAGAAATGTTTGAATAAAAACTGAACCATTTCAATCCTGTCCAAATCACTTTATTTAAGTCGTCACTATAAACTATATTGATGTTAAATCTATAGATGTTTTAAATACAAAAATACAGCTAAGTGCGCCACCATGCTGTACAAGACAACCCTTGTTGCAATCATTAACAAAGTACACATAATTAAAAGGAAGCAGAAGAGCATCTCACTTGAAAAGGAGCCATTTCTCATTTCACCCCAAAAGTCAGACTAATCATTAATACCACAACTGGAAAAATAGTGGTAGGTATTTCTTTTTGCCTCATAAATACACTTAAAACATCACATAGCACAAAGTTATATGTGGAGAGAGTTGTAGGTTGCTAGTCTTTTGACAAATGTAAATGGAATGACATTTAGTTTTATTAGGATATTAACAAATAGCATAATGCACTTGCATGATTGTTTTGCAAGATAAGCGTTAGCTGTACACCATGTAACTGAATATTGTTACACCACACTAAAGCAATCAAATCCATCAATGTAAGAGACAGGCATAAATACAAACATTTGATTGTCTATTCAAACAAATCCTTCAGTCACCAAAACTGGAGCAAAATAGCAATATAATTGAACACCGTATAAATTAATGGGAAAAAACAACAGCTGAAGAGTTTGATTTATTAAGCATATATTGTGGACATTTCTGAGGATGTTTAACTGCCTTGCAAAACAAATCAAGCACTCATCAACTTGTTACATTTGAAATCATCATCATCATTCAAATACATTTCTTCCCCGGGCTGTCAAAGCTATTACTATCAGTTCATGAGAATCAATTCCATGATTGACAATTTGTAATGTTCCCTCACACACAAAGTCTTTGACATCAGGCCTTACACTTGGTCCATTGTGGTCACAAAGAACACATTTTAGAAAGAGACCAGGAGATGGTGCCATACAGTCCATTTAGAGCCTGTACAAATGAACAAGCCTTACCCTTAGCCACATATACATACAACAGAGGTCTCAAACAATACATAAAACACACACATGTTGAATGACACTATAGTGTAGATACAATATATTACAACAATATAAGACACAAAACTTAAGTCATCATTTCGTCCTTCAACCTACCAAGACAAGCATATATGATTTTTCAAGATTAAGCCTACAGTTTGTATGTCAAGAACACTGGCTAAAAAGCAAAACGCTAAAGGAATGATAAGCTATTTCTGTTCTGCATTCCAAGATAAGTCATATAACAGCTGCATTGTGGATTGATAGAGGTTTGATAATACATGAAGTATGTGATAATACACTGTAAATACATATACAGACATTTTAATTCAATCAAATACAGGATGAAAGCTACGACACTGATGCTCCTTCCACTACATTCCTCCCATTCTGTTCCCACATTCACTTCACCTTTTATCAAATATCAGTTCTCCAGTCTCTGACAGTCCTGCCATGGCCAATGATTAAGAAGGCATTAAGCAATACAGCTTTCAGGTCGAGGCACCCTGTGGTTAGAAGGAGTTGGTCAATACCTGAGATACATAAGGGCACTGATCTTAACCGGGACACCGTGAATGTTTGTTTCTAAATGTACCACCTTGTTGATATACCGCCACCATTTCTGTTACCTGAGGCCTTTGACATGTACAAAAGTAACATACTCAGCAACATGTTGGACAGTAATTATACCAATTACCTATCAACAAATATCACCTACACCTGGTTTACAGTGTTGTTCTAACTAATAAATGCCTCAAAATTCACATTTTGGAATGTGAATGTGGATATGTGTTGGGTACATTGGGATAAAATAGATGGAATGAAGCAGCCTAGGATATTTTTGTTTACATCAGTATAATCGCAACAGCAACGATAAAAGTCACCATTCTTTTTTATCTTTGAACTTTAGGGGTAGCTTCAAGGGCAGCTATATTAGTTCACTAAATAATTCTCCTGCAAGAGAATTCTTGATATTCTAAAGGCAATCACAATATATTTGTGTGTGTCAAACCTGTAGCTGTATTGCTTTGGAAAAATAAACCTATTCCTCATTTTAAATATTTCAACAGATTGCTGTATTCCCTCTCTTTATTGCAGTCAGACAGACCCTGTATTGTTATTGTATTTTCTGGCTAAAAGTCACATATTGAAGGCATTTACAAAACTAGTCAGGGCAAAAGGGAAAAAACTCCATTTGTGTCAAAATGTCAAATGTTTAGAATAAAATATCTAATGTCAATCCAACTCACATGTAGTAGCCAAAGGCTGATGTCAGTATCCAAGACTGAACAGTAAGGCTAAGGTGCCACTGGGAGCAAGTTTGTACTGTAGGGTGTGTTGCCAGTCCAGTGGGTTCCTGTATCCATGATCACATTCATCATCACAGACTTCACAGATAAGGGCACATCATGCAATAGTTGACCTTCTATGACTCTGTTCCATTCACAGTTAAACATACAACTTTCTAAACACTTTTTAAAGAAAGTCAACACCTACTTTGGACCAGGACTCGGTGCAAAGTTATACTGGAAGTTAGCCTATTTAGGCTCCCTACTGAAGTCATCCTTCACACTGGGCTTGTAAAAGTTTTGTTGAGAAAAAGTTTTGGTTTTTCAGGGCACATCTTCAATCTCAACTCATTCAAACTCTGCACTTTGGTGTGTTTATGAGTGTCGCCAAAGACAGAATGGTGTGTAAACAAAACCATAATGCACATCTGTGGCTATGAAATGAATATTTACTCAGTGACTAGAGAGGCCGAAAGGGCAGTTCATGGCCAAGTGTTATGATGAAAGAAGTCCAAGGGTATGGCAAGCTCAAGATGGCCATTCCACTCTAGAATGGAATTCAATACCATTTGGATGGCAGAGTAGTGTCCCTCACAGTCCACTACTGCCATTGTCAGTGGGGGTAGTGTGGCTTCACCTAAGTCTGATTGTCTGCCGGTCCTCATGCAAGCTCAGGTCGTGCCTCCATTTCTCCACGAGATGCAGTGCGTGCTCGCATGTACTCGCTGGTCTGAGCCACCCCCTGACACCCACTGCCACGGCGCCACCGCCGCACTGCCAGGAAGGTGTTTATGCCATAAACACCCGTCACCAGGAAGCCAAAGATCTGCATTCAAGGGGACAAAGGAAGTAGATTCAACATGTCTGAATTTGAAGAAGAAGCGATGAGCTGAATGCACCATGGAGACATTGTTTTGAAATGACTTAAATGTGTAGAATGGGAACACAAAACTAAATACAACCTTTACTGAGGGACAAGTCCTCCAAACAGAAATGATTTCTTATTATGAAAGTAGAAAAATGTGTTTGTTTGTACTCACTAAAAATTATAATAATAATGGTATATATTTACACACACACAAACACAGAGAGATGCTTCACCCCGTTGACAGACAGTTAGTTAGTTTTATTTTGGCAGCTTTCTTCTTGCATGTAAATCAGATGATGACAACGCTGAGCAATGAGTCAATATTCCACAAGGGGGCAGTAGCAGTCAGAAAATTCAGTAATGTGGGCAGAAACCAGTACAAAACAAAAACAAGGCCCAAGGATTCATCAGTTGAAACAAGGGCCTGTCTCACAAAGCAAGATTAGTAGGTTAGCGAGCTTAGGGCTTAACCCTGGCTGTTTGGTCTCACAACAGTAGCTCACTTTTAAGCAGGGTACATGGTAACTTGGTAGCCTGCTCTGGACCAGGTTACGTTCAGGCTATCACATTGAAATGTAATCACCTCTCTGGTGAATTGCATCACCATTCCTCGAGGGTCCCGTGGACATTTTTAAATAACCTTTATTCCAAACATTCCATTTACAAAACCTGATATGAACAAAATGTTCAAGTGATAAAAAGAACTGTGCAGGGGGACTAGTGAATTGACACACAGTAAGAAGGGCTCTTCACAGGGCTGTCACAACCCGTTTGCGCTCCATGATGATATATTAGATCAGAGATAGAATAAATGTTTGTTGCGTTTCCAGAAGATTTGCCCACTCATTTAATTTATTGTTGCATATTAGGTGCACCAACGTTTTTTCATAGGACTCCTGAGAGTGATTGGCCTCAGTGTGATGACACTATTTGTATCAATGAAGTGCCCACAGTGCCCACTGTGCCTTAGTGACCGGGAGTGCTGAGCCTATTTCAGCCTAACCTTACTTACATTTACACTATCTGCAATTATATACCAGCAATCCTCTCTAGCCTTGGCAGCGGCATTATTTGTCCGTTAAATTTTTTTGCATTCCTCATAGAACATAAGTGTTTGTGTCTTTCCCATACTTTCTACTTGTACCAATCTACTTAATGTGTTGAAATTGTCAGCAGCATGTTTACATAACCCCACAATTATTTTTAGTCTACTTTATTTCTTGTATTATTTTTCTTTTCTTTTTTGCTTTTGCTTTTATTTTTAAATTCTAGTTGTGTGTAGTTGTATTCTATTTCCTTTTCCCCACTGAATCCTATTATTTTTGCAGCTGCAACGACATTTCCCC
This sequence comes from Monocentris japonica, assembly GCA_900323365.1. Lineage (NCBI taxonomy): Eukaryota > Metazoa > Chordata > Actinopteri > Trachichthyiformes > Monocentridae > Monocentris > Monocentris japonica. Next base: position 18,865 of record OOFE01050047.1, read on the forward strand.
ACGGGGATCAATAAAGTTTTATCTTCATCTGCTCTGGATCTGTCTGTGTTGCATGCAATTGGCTATTTGTCACAAACCCCACCCCTTTTACGTGAATGTGCTTATAGCTGAATTGGAAAATCCTGAGTTGATAACCAACTTTGTGGGACCAGTTAGTCGGGATTGCCACTGTTTGATTTTATGAAGCCAGCAATCACAAAGACACCCTGACACCCTGACCCTCACAGACATATGATCTAAGTCAGGGGTCAGACTGAGACTGATGGGCTCAGTAGAAACTCTTTAAATGCGGTTGGTGTTCCCATGCACCAACAGGTGTTCTTATATAACTTGATTGGATATCACTTGATGAAATGATATGGATTCATATGACTTGAGATCAGTTAACTTAAAACCTGACCAAACCAGTTATGTAAAATCAGCAAAGATAAATTGACTTAATATTGACTTAAGAGAGGAAGGGCATATGCTTTGTATCAGTTTAATGGGGCAAAACAGAAGGGAGTGTTTGGTTCTGTCTACTCACCACTGCTGCTATTTCAGCTCCAGTGTTGTGGTTGATGCAGGCCAGCACCAGAGAAGACAAGAAGAAGAAGAAGGTGCTGGCAGCAGTGTTGACCAGGTCCTACAGGAACACACACACACACACACACACAAGATGATATTAGAGTTTGCTATTTTTTAGGCAGCTGACATTTTTCAAACCTGTATTAGTGTAACAACCCGGCCAACACTCCCACCTCCAGGCCTGAGTTCCTGGATGCATCATACCGTGCTGAACAATCAAAGGCTAGACTGCTAGACTGCACCCCTGGAGTTTCACTATGCCTGGGTTTAAAACTTCAGGGGGCAAAGAAGCCAATAGCGCACACTTCAAAGCCGTGTAGCACCTCAGATTACACACAAAACACATACCCCAACCTCCATGCCACCTCACTCCACCCCCTGCACTTTTACACATGGGGAGGAGAGAGAGCGAGAGAAAGATACTTCTCTTTGATGTTTTACACTCCTTTATCCCTTTACTCTTTGCTCCTGTTTTCTCTGATACAAAGCTCACAGGTCCGTGGCTCCAGGCCTGAGGTCAGACCAGTAGCTGTGTGTCAGTGAAGGGTTAAGAGTGAAGTGTGATGCCTGACTGGGGCACGGCCCTCGTGATCAGATGCATGATTGTAATCATTGCCGACATCGTCTCATATGACACACACGGCTCACACAATGGAGAAACAGACACATACACACATACGCACACACAAACACATGTACACATATTGAATATTGTGATGAATATTGCGTTTAAGTGTGTGTGTGTGTGTGTGTGTGTGAGAGAGAGAGAGCAGATAACTCGGCAGGGCATAAAACTGTGCTAATATGCTGCTGATCCTGGGGTTTAATCAGTGATGTATTCATGTATAATCAAACTGGCACACTCATACCCCACCTTCCCAATCAAGACATTGCACACAGCGCACAGACGCGTCTATATTGCCCCACTGGTTTGACAGGAAGCTTATCCCAGTTTCAGTGCTGTCCTGTTCAGAGCTTTTAGATCCCAGATTGTGTCTAGATCCCACCAGTCTCTGTCCCTCCAGTTGACCCCAGCCTCTCTCTGCTACAGTCATTCCCACATTCCACATCCTAACCAGCCAGCACTCTGTAAAACTTTAAATAACACACACACCCACACACACACACACACACACACACACAAACGAACCGCTGGCTCTCTGGCTTAGTCATTATTATTGGCCTGTATGATTCTTTTAGAACGTTCTCTTCATCTATGGAGTTGCAGGACATTGAACAAAACCTGCATGCTTAACAAATAATCCAGTTTTGTTTTTAAACGCTGTAGTGAACAGTGTAGTAACATAATCGGTGATGTTGCTTGTTTACATCTGTGTGGTTCTCTGTCTCTGTCATGTTCCCGAGCTAGAAGTTCCCATGTGATTGCGACTAGGGAAATGCTTGAGGATAGGACACTTATTATAAAAGACGCTCACTTGACAGTCACAGTCACAATGAGAAACAAAGCTTCATGAAGGAAAAACCTGTCTCCAACTTTCATTTCTACACCTAATTTTTTTGAAAGACAAATAAAAAAGGGTACGTAAGTATTTCATTTCTTTGTCTGCTTGGGAGGCAAAATTCAGCTGTCAAAACCAAGAAAGCTTTTATTGGATTCCAGTAGGTAAAGAAAACAGAATGTGGGAGAAGTGGTCTCTGGACTGACGATAGATTTATCACTACAGCTAATAATAACTGCCCCCTCACCCCTGTGTGTGTGTATGTGTGTGTGTGTTGGATTAAGCAGAGAGATGTAGATGTAGAGATCTGTCTGGCAGAACAACATGGGGTCAAACAAAGAAACGGAATAGCTGAACAACATACAGGCAACATATAATTTGCTGTATTAATTCTGCGCTCATGAGAAATGCTTGAAATGCTTATCACACAGATCTTTCCTTCTTCTCATGCAGTATGCTTATTTGAAGTGTGCCTTATGTTCACACTGGAATGCTAACAGAGCAGCCGGCATACGCAGGACTAAATGAAGGTAGCCTATTGGGTTGAGTGGTCGTATCCTACCACTGAGCCCTTGAGAAACAAAGTTAACCCCATGAAATAAAAAGTAAACCTTGCTTTCTGTCTGGCTGTTACCTCATGTATGATGTTACATATCAGTGTTAACTAATAGTTACCACTAGTGTACAGTAAACCTAAATGCATGTTCTGTCACAAGGGTATGACAGGTCATGACCTCTCTCTCTAGTAGCCAATTCATTTGTGCATGAACTGTGATGAGAGACCATTTCTGTTCCCAGGGGCCAGAACAAAATAACCTCTAGAATTCACTGGGTGCAATGGCATTCATACTGTTGCTGTCTTTTGAAAAGGAGAATAACAACATTGTCATTATTTTCTCCCTCTCCCCTCCTTCTATTCCCCTCTCCCTCTCCCCTCTGGGTTGTGCATATGCTTGCCTGTGCGTGTCCTCAGGGCTGCCCCCTTTCTGCACCGGCACCTCTTGGCATGGTAGTTGGTCATTCGCTGTGACTACTCAGAGAAACAATGGTACCAGTTGTAGGACAAGGGGTGGCCATCTAACAGCCATGATAACAAATGAGCAGTCTGCACTGCCAGCACTAAGACAGGCCAATGATTTCATGCCACCCAAACTAAAGAGAAAGAAATGCAACAACGGGTCCTCCTTCATCTGTCATTATTACACAAATATCTGGCTAAACCTGCTCATTCACTGAAACTGGACCCTGCAACTAAGCTCAGTCACCAAGCAGGCTATACAACAAGGCCCCAGGGCTGTGTTCATTTCCTGGTGGAAGGGAAAGAAGGGGGGCATTAGGTCCTATATTTCCCCTGCAGCACTGCCAAAGACATCATAGAAAGTGAATTGGAGAAGACGGGATCACATAGCACATAATTGTATGAACAAAACTCTCCTTCTGAGACGCTAACCACATTATACAACAACTAGCTCCACAGAGGGGTAATGGCAGCACCAGGCCATGGTTTAAGCTGCAGAGAAAGAGGGAGAGAGTAAAAAGGGTTAACACTTGATTAAAACTCCAAAATGCTTACTCATGGTGAAATTCCCAGCGGCCCAATGTGACTGGAGCAGCTTTGAACATGATAGACATAAACACCATGGGGTACAGCCAACGCTGTGGAATGCAACCAAGCATGATGGGCTAGATAGACACAACAGCTTGGAGTCAGGAGAGAGACTGATATCTGGAAAGCAACAACAAGCCTCTCTTTCTCGCAACAGTACCTCATTATGCAGAAGAAAGTGTGTAGCAGCTGTTGTCCTCCAAATACGAAAATCAAATCATAAGATGTTTGCAGGCAAAAGCATTCAGACTATATAGTATACAGATGTTTTTTGGTTTTTTTTACAAAATATGAAGAAAGGTTCAATATCATAGCAGCATTTTTCCAACACCACCGACAAGCCAAACCGCAGCTCACCACTGTCTAGCTGCCGTAAAGTACAACCTCTTCTGTGAGCTTAACAGCAACCCACAATCAAACTTACTTTGCACACACACATACACGCGCGCACACACACACACACACACACACACACACACACACACACACACACTACAGTAGTCGTGACTTGCCAATAATTATTTAGACATAATTACATATTTCTTTTAATACACATTATTACATGGACTATTACACACCTGAATGGAAAAATAATAAATAATAAAAGCTAATGGGCTTCTGGAGAAAGGAAACAGTATGACTGGTATAGCATGCTGAACTAACAGGAGGATTTTAGATCACAATTAACGTATTGGTCACAGGTACCTGGTCCTAAATCAGCAGAATACAGACTCTGGCCTCTCCAAGACAATAAAAAGCTTTCATTTGGCTTAATTCTGCCAAAAGTAGAAGCCAAAGGCACACCCTCTCTTCATGTTTGAGGTGAAATACACAGTACCGGGGTTACCGTAAAGCAATCCGATAGCTATGATTGGATTTGGACCTTAACATCCATTGCTTTACTAGGGCATGTAAGCTGTGTAGCCTCTGGAAATACAATTAAAAGCAGCTTTTCCACTCTGTAAAAGAAACTATGCTGCAGCCCAGAACACACCAATGTGTGTATGTAGGCAAATACTAAAAGGAGACCAATATCTGCTGGAGAATACTCACCAGATCATTTGCTTACAGCTGACGTTGCACATCCTCCTAACACTGGGATTGCATGTTCGCCTAACCAATTCCACACTCACTGCAGTCCAACAGTTTCACCCTTTCACCCTTTACCCTTCTATCCTTTGTAAAGGGGAAGGAATTTGTTCTTCAGAATTCAAGCAGAATCCTGCGTGAGTTCTGTCGGACTCTGTATGTGTACCTACCGTGAGGTTCCAGTTGACGTGTGGCACCTTGGTGTGCAGGTTGACGCTGAAGATGAGGAGGAGGACTCCTGTCACCACGAAGGCACTGCAGCTAACAAACTCAAAGAAGTAGACCCCTCCACAAGGAGAGCACATCATGATAGTCTCTATGCAGATGAAGGAAATGAGTGACATGACCTGAGGGGAGAGAGAGAGGGGCATAAAGTGTTAATGGTAGAAGTGAAAGGAGACATTTGTATAGTATAGCAGATGCAAACTAAAGATAGCAGAGGCATGAATAGTGAGTGGCAAAAAAAACCCATCGAGGACGAGTGATAAACACTTATAAATGTGAAATTGTCACATGTGAACAATATTTATTCACGTTTAATCCAAAATCACATGTGAGAGTTTATACTTCAGATTTTTGACAAATTTTTGATTACAACATAAAATATTGTTCACATGTGAAAACCAACTCATCCAAAAAACATGTGCTTTGAAGTCACATATGTATTTTCACGTGTGGTTTTGAATTGGATGGCAGACTGCATTTCTATCAGATAAGTGAGTGATAAAACAACCTCTTCAACCCCCATTACACTCACCATCACAAACTCATTCCCCACATTGTACCAACACCTGCTGGAGCGCAGGGCTAACCATGTTATCTGGGTCAACAGGCACCGATGTCACAGGTGTCCTTCATGCTGGCAAGGACTCTAGCTTCCTCTCAATGTTAACCTTTTCTCAGTCTTGAACAATGAAATCCTGTGCCTGCCAGCATGATGGACAGTCATGTTACCAATTGCGCCACTTCAGAAGCACACTCTTAAATTGGACGAAGGACAGCATTTCTACCAGAGGAGTGAGTAAGCTATGACACATTCGCAGGCAGTCTAAAATCCCCTATTTATACATCTGTAGGTGTATTTACCAACAAGTAAATTCCCAATGTTCATGCACAATCACTATACTTTCATATAGTATATCATATATCCATATTTTCCATGGATAATGCCTGTGCAGTTCAATTCAGATGGTTTTAGCATCAGGCCAATGAAGGTCTTTCTTACTCATTTTCAGTATCAGTGAGTGACAGAACATTTACCCAGAACTTAATATAAAAATTACAAAATAAATGTCTGCAAGTGGCTCACTGTGATATTTCTACATGAAAGATTTAGGCTCTTTGAAGACAGTGCTCTTCATACCACTCTGCAAGTCAAGTCACTTCACTAGCTTTCAGACGTGACTATTTGTTAGTACTGAAATACCATGCCTCCCGGATGATGGAGTGACTGTTCTATGAATAGACCAGAGACCATGAGTCCATCTCATGAGTCTAGTCTTGCTCCTGGCTGCCCCTCCCACCAACATCCATCACCAAACCACAGTATGGGAAGAATTCTGCTATTTAAGGTGTTCTTCTGCCATCTAGCCCCCCACAAAACCACACACAGATTACCAGCTCTGGCTCAGAGTGGTCCAAGACCCAGAGACATAACAGAACCAAGAGAATGCCACTGCGACATATTACAGACCTGGTGCAGCCCAATCCAAACCAGTTTAGACTGGATCTTGTTGGTCTACCAGTGTGGGATAGGTTTGGTATTTAGAATTAAACATTGATGGGTTGTAAATGGTGGGTTTGGGTTGAGCAATGTTTGCAGGTCAGTGTGTGACAAATCAAAATCCATCACACCGTTTTGAGCTGTCCCAAAAGCCACAACCACAAAGTGTCAAAAGTGTCATGGCTGACTGAAATACTGCCTCAACAGACATAAGAACAATAGTCAGCACACTACTAGTCACTGAGTGTGTGGCAAAGATTGCAAGGTTCAGCAAAATCATTTGCAGACACATGCATGTTTTGAGATGGTTGGATGGCCATGACCATATTTTGGTAGGGTTGGGGATAACGAATTACACGTAACAGGATAACAGTAAATATGGTAACCGTAACCTGTTACAGTTCCCATCAAGCCTACTGGGCCCATGTACACCACTTTCACAGTGTGCACGAAAGATTTTGACAATAGCAACAGGCAAAGCTCATAAAAGGCTAGCTAGCTACATTAACAGGTCACAGAATTGAAACTGAAAACAGGGCAGCAGGATGACCTAGTGGTTAGAGAGATCTTTTAAATGTATGACCCAGGCTCAAGCCCCTTGTCAGTATGCATCTGCTGAAGTGTCCTTGAGCACGACACTGAACCCCTACCATTATAACAAATCTAATCATAGAATTTAATTGAATCATTTAATTTTCCAGACTAACTACAGGGGATTTAAAGGTAAATTAATGGAGCATTACATTCTTCTAGGTGACCACCACTGATATGTGATGTGAGTTCTCCTTCAGTTACAAGGTAAAGCACCTAAGAGTTCCTGAGAGAGCATTTTCCTACATAAATCCCCTCACTGCAGTATAACTGTCACATCACTACAACTACATTAATTGGGGAAATTGGGGGACGTTTCTTAAGTCAATTTAATGCTATCAGCAATGATATCACCCTCCATGTGGAACCTCTGATGGCTCCAAAATGGCATCTAGTAGCTAAGTTGTATGACGAGCTCCATCCTCTCATTCTTGTAAATACAAAATCAAATGGTAAGAACTGAAATAATACACATTTTACTAGCATTCTTTCGCTCCCAAACCTTCGTGCAGAGCCCCCTCTCAAAAGACCTATGTCTTTCTTCCATAACAAGACAGAAAACAAGACAAAATTAGAGACATGCAGTCAAAATAGGAATTAACACAAACACATATACCTGTGCACGTGCACATGCACAAACGTACACCCACATAGCATTGAACTACATGCTCTTCTTACAAAGCTGTCAGATTGCCTGTCTGTGTTCAAACCTCTATTGATATGCTGATTGAGCA
>OOFE01050047.1:26703-60486 GCA_900323365.1 Monocentris japonica
GTGTGCATGAAAACGTCCCTGCTGAAGAGGGTGTGAGGGGAACAATGACTTCCACAATGTGTCACCAGAAAATGCAGATTAGACTCTGTTGCCATTAGCAATGTCACCTTTGGACAGTGAAGGACCCATCATGGCAGTGCAGACAATGAGTGCATTTGTCAATTCATGTGAGAACCTTAGTGTTATTGTTTGGACAGAGACATATCTAACTATTTTATTTGTGGGATCAAACATTTTTGGATATAGTCATATTTCACATATTCTACACTTTGATTTGAGTCCTGTTTTTACAGACGTGAAGGCATTTATCACCTTTCAGGCAACTATTTGAAAAAAGACTCTCTGAAGCAGTTGTGTCTGAAATCCCTGGCTCAAACAAATCCACACTAAAAAAGGTTTCAAAGCACACAAACTTTGAACATTGGGATTCTTTTTGAAACCTGATAAAGATTTTCATTGTATTTTAATTCAATTTGAGTCCAGCCCAGCTCGTTGGATCTTGTTAGTTGACTCTCTGAGGTGCTGAACTGATGCAACCAAGAGCAAACCTATGGGCTCATTAGCAGCAGACCCCTCCCTGGGCTGTTCAACGGCCAACCTAACCTGTCCATCCAGTTTAGTGAGTTCACTGCTTCTAGAAGTACAGTGTTTGCGACTGGTGAACTGTCAGTGTCAGCTCTCCAATTAGTAACAGACTCTGTCCAATCCTACTCTGTAACTTCTAAACACATTAGCGATCAACTCGTGGAAAACGCTTAAAAGCTCCACAGATAGTAATGCATGTCCAACAATCACTTAACAAAGTGGCACACACAGATAAACACACACAAACACACGCACTCATAGAAAGGGCAGCTCTCCATTTAAGAAAAAAGTTCCATTTTGTGCAGCTGTTGAAGCCCCATTAGAGCATGTAGTTGGATAGCAGTGTGTCTGTGCCTGTAATATAACTGAAAAGGCTACACCCAGACAGAAGTGGAGGGCTGCTTGGGCTGAAAGATGATGTCATGTCCCTTGATGAAAGTATGCTTTCCCCAGGCCCCTGTGTAGCAGGTGTCAGGTGGTCATAGAGGAGGGGGGGGGGGTCACAAAGCACCAAACTAGCTAATCTTGTAAGTAATGATTTTATGTCAACCTTCACCCCTCCACAACCTGTGATTCTCTCTCTCATACACACACACAACACACACACACATTATCTATGGGATTAAGTGCCTGTAAAGGCCACTTGGAATCAGATCCCCCTCTTATACACCATCTGTTGTGCACATAAAATTAATGGAAGAGAATAGAGACTTTGCTACACCGACAATATAATGAGGTGTAATATGCTGCACAAGCTCTATGGAATTTCTTGCACAAACAAAAGTGCAACATGCTTCATTTCCCCTCTGTCATCTTTATGTCAGAGAAAGTAGCCCATATGCAGGTTTTGTTTCACCACTGAGGATAATGTGTGTGTGTGTGCGTGCACATGTGTCTGTATGCATGCATGCACAATGTTCTTCTTGTCTGTATAGCTCCCTACAAGCTCGGAATAATGTTTCAACCAGAACAGGACGGTGCACATGGCCTGTCTCTCTCAGAGCAGGAAGTGCTTGCTGACATTTGGTAGCATCTGGTAACTTCATTACACTAAATAAATCCACAAGCTGCAAAAACGCAATTTCATAATATTTAATTTTCCCTAGTTAGAAGAACGCAAAAAGAACGAAACATTACAAGGTCCGCTGCACAAGTGAATTGATGTGTGGCTACTTAACAACTTCATCATGAAGACATGTCTCCAGCACCAGTTGAAAAACAAAGAAGAATTTGCTTGGTGTAATAGGACCATAATGTATCAAATTCCATGGATCAACTAACTGTCATTGTAAAGGGGAAAAGACAGTTAAACCAGTCACTGCAGAAAGACAAAAGCAGGACCTGCTATAAGGACTGTGGACACACCCCTGGTCAGGTTTCATCCTACTGACACAAAGAGAAGACTGGGGGGCGTTTAACATGGTTTGGTTAGCTGAACTAACCAAAACAACATCAGTAGTGCACTTACCTAGCCTGCTTATACAGTCACCCTGAGAGTGACATGGTAAAATGCTGTGTGCCCATCTAGGCTAGTGCAAATGCAGTTTAGTTCTCTGGTGTGAAACAACATGAGACTATTAGCACCCTGGTCTCATTCAGAGGAACAGAGGTTTCCTCAGTAAACAGGGGTCAGTGCGACCTTGGGAATGGTTAGGTAACTACTACCTTAGAGCAACGGCCGGGGTGTGGTGGCAATACAGTAAACATATCCTTGACAAAGTCATAAGGAAGTATGAACAAAGGCCAGAGAGGCTGGGTGAGACATTTAGCTCCACTAACTTTTGAGTGATAAAAGTGACATCATAAAAGAGCCGTACTGTTCAGCCTGTAATTGTACTCACTCTTATACTTGAACACACAAATGTAACTGGTTGTTGAGCACAGAGAACAACATAGATGACCAGCTGCCCTTACAACCAGTAAATGTCCAGAAACATGTCCAGTAACACAATGGAAAAAACAGGCCCAATAACTCCTTAGCATAGTACTATTTCCCGATTTAGCAGAGATGATGTCCAGTAACAGCGCGCTAAGTTGTACAGCAATGTATTAGGGTACACTACAGTAGTCATATCAGTACGCAAGTGTGTGAAAATAAATGGTCAAAACAGGAGGTAAGGATTCCTTATGTGGGGTATTTATTTAGCCAGACTTACATTTAGCCAGACTTACATTGCCATCTATCAGCCCTGGAATCCCATCACATAAAAGAACTGAGAAAGTGCGAGACGATTAGAGGACAAAGCAGCAAAAATGCAGACCAATGAAGCTATTAGAGTTTGGCAGCGAGCCTTTTAGGCCTGCTGTAAGATACTGTAAGTAAGCATGGATAACATTCAGAAGTCCTGTCCTTGTCAGTGAAGTAGACACGACTAGGTCAAACTGGAAAGTCAGTATCAGAGCGGAACAAACCACAGAAGTAAACAGAGAGTGTTAGGATTAGGAAAATGTCTGCAAAATATTCATAGTTTTTTCTAGGTTTTGTTAGTTTTGTTTCTCCATTTTAATTCTAATTGCTTTATGTCTACTCCTCTGTAACATTTGCACACTATTCTTATTCTTACTTTTTTCCAAATCTGCAACATTGTATTTCAGTTTTATTTATGATTGTATTATTATTACTATTATCACTATTGTGACATTGTTTGGTATCATTTTTTGTAGCTGTTGTGGGTGATGGTAGTTTTGCTCCTGGGCCCATTCCAGGATCAGTAAGGTGTTGCAGGTTAAGAATGGCTCTTATTTGGATATTTCCACAATGGTGTATGGACAGTTATGCTGTAATTGCAATGTTGTTGTTTTTCAGGAAAGGCAGTTTTGCTGAGCAATAAGACCAGTCGATGAATTTCATTGTATTACCATTTTTCTATCTTTTTGGGGGCAATTTCTCGGCTGTGTGGGGCTCTGCAGCTAAAAAAACACTGATGTATAATTGTTTTTATGTTTGTGCTTTCACTGAGCAGCCAAGTCAAAGACAATATTCTGTCCTAAACATTGAGACAGACAAAGACTGTGGAAGTGAATCCTGCTTTTAATTCCTGGCTGTTCTAGACCTCACTCACTGATGACAGATGGCTTCCTGGCCTACCTCTCCCACATCAACAGAGGTAAACATCACAGGTGTGTGCCACAGTGCAGACTCACTTAGTGCACTGTTCCCTCATGGTCACTAGGCAGGATACCGTAAACACTCCCCACTCCCACAGCTGAAAACACTTTTGAAACATTCACAAAATTGCTACTGTCCTCCAAACATAACTGAATACACCTCTATCAATTGCCTTGTTTGGGGACCTTGGTTGAGAATTGCAATGCAGCACTCTAAATTGTACAGTAGTGTATTGGGGTGCACTACAGTAGTCATATCAATGCGTAAGTGTGTGTTAATAAATGGTTAAAACAGGAGGTAAGGAATGTAAGATAGTCATGGAATAATACACACCAAAAACAACAGAGCAAGCAGAGAGCAGGGCTGAACTATACAGTATTATCTTGCAACAGTTTGGACTTTTGGTTTGCTTATGCTATGCACAAATGTTGTTAGAGTTAATTGCTAGTTTCCTCAGTTTCATGGTTTTTCCTGTTGTGGACACAGTGCTTCATGTGTATGAATGTGCAAGCCTGTCTCTTCGCCATTTGGCACCAGAACAAGAGAAAGGGCTCTGGCTTGATAGATATTTCCTCCTTTGGTGAATTATCATAGCTTTGGGAGACCTCGTTTTGCTTTGTTGTTGTTTTTTCTCCCTGTCCAGACATCTGGTTTAGGTGTATTGGTTTAAAGTAACAGCAAAATATGTTTTTCCTGCGACCGCTATGTCCTGACAAAAAACGGCTGAATCTACAGATGCGCAACCATCTCAAATTGTTCAACTGATAAATTCATTACTATAATAAATATGTTGAGATAAGTATTTCTCTATGATAGGGTAAATGGGCAGAATGCATTAGGTGTAGTCTTGAGTTGACCTAAGGTGCGAAAGTAACTTTTTAAGTGATCACAATTAGTACACATATTATAGGACTTTATGGGCAGCAGTGGGAAAAAGTAGAACACAATAGACAGTTGAGTACAGAACTAGTAAACTAGTATACCAAGGATAATATATTAACACTGACAGAGGCCTAACTTGATACTCTGCCTACTGACTACTACTGACACACTCTCTATGTTTATGAAAAATAACCATAGTAATCCTAAAATAGATTTTAGATGGATACAAATACCACAGCAAAACTATAAGTTCCTATTATAAGAATATTATGGTCACACCATAAAACAATAAGGTCACTAAAGCTCACCACTGAGGACTATCCACACACTATGAGCCCTTATAGAATTGCTAGTTATTTTTGTTAGGGCCATTGGGAATCCTTAGCAATAAGAGTTTACAGATGCAAATACACACGTTTTGGCAACAAGCTATGGGAAGCAGACTAAACTGAGAATGATTATCCTCAAATTCACCCCTTACCTGCATAGGTCAGAGGCCATGCAGGCTATTGCCAACAAGCCGATCATCAAACAGAAACCCCTGATTGATCCCAGTCAGGGGTGTAGTGGAGGGAAAACCCACCTCAACTCAGGTAACCCACCTTTTTATTTGCGGAATCGAGTTTACCCACCTTTTAGGTGCTGACAGAAATCTTTAGGATATAAATACGTAGTACAGAGTAGTTTCAAAAATTAATGCTATTCTTACAATTTGTTAATATTGGTGGCTGATTGCCTTAAATGATCTGAAGGTTCTAGTTTTTACCCGGTTTCATTTAGCCTACACTCATTAGCACTACAGCCTTGGTGACAGTGAAACTTACCACTTCAACCAGCTTTAAAATCCCGAAGTATGACTTGAGGTACTCCACGTCGCACCTTATCCCTCCCAACACACTCCTCGGATGTACGGGCTCGGTGGTCGGCTGATAAGGACTACTCGCCCCGGAGATCATGGAGGTGTTGGAGGCCTCGCCGTCAAACCCCTCCGCCTCCTCGGTGGTCCTCATGGTGATTTAGGAGAAACTGGACTTTGATTAGACGTTATGGCATGTAAACCTATATTGACTGATTGCCCAGCTCTACCCCACGGCGCGGGCTATGTGACAGAAAGCACACTTTGTTCCATACAGGCTGGAAGTGGATGAAGAAAACAAACCAGACAGTCCACTTTTTCATAGCCTCCGTAACAGAGCGCAACATAGGAAAACAGCCGTGGTAAAGGTTATGTTAAACATTGTGCGCAGGATAAAGACTGGTATCCGTTTAATCCGGCGGTGTTTTCCCCCTCCTGGTTACAATGCTAGTCTCAAATAGCCTCACTTATGTTAGGTTCCCGAGGCGGGTCACTTGTTCGAGTCCCAGTGTCACTTTTCTATGGGCGATTCTGGTTAGTTCAGCACCGAAAAAATGTCTATTATTGGGCTCTGTCTCTCCTCTGTGCGACCGACAAACATCCATCCATCACACCCAGAAGAACCGAGAAAAACCCTTATTGTTTCCTGTTGCAAACTTAGTTAGGGCAGTCTATTGCAGCCTACAGTAAGGTAGTCTGCACCGTTGTACTCGCTATTGATGCAAAGCAGGCTTGTCTCCGCCCAAAAGACTGCACATTCTTGTGCAGGCTATGCACACGTTTTTAAGTCTTCCCAAATCGCCTGCAAAATGAATCCGACCGGAACCACGCTGACCGAGCCCTTGTGCCTTTTCTTACTCTTCTTTATCGACGACTGGTTACGTGAAATAGTAATTTCCCACCGCTGTCTCATCATCACGGGCTGTGCGTCGACAGGCTTCTGCAGCCTACGGGTTACCTTCAGTCAGGCTTAAAAAAAAATACGATAGTATTTTCTATGATATGCCTATAGAGACGTATAGTGTATGCAGTACTCAGCAGTGAGTTTATACCATATTTGATGGTATTTTATTATCCTAGGGTATCAATATTTCTATTGGGAATTTAAGTTTTTTTTTTCCTGTGATATTATTCTAAATTTCATCATTGTCATTTCATGAATAATGTTTGGCACAAGCAGCTACTCCAAAACCACCTTAGGGTGGCACGAAGTGGGTCAGTCGGGAGATACAGGCCATGTAGATTGGTATTCTTAGACAGGCAGGTAATGGGCTATCTGGCATCATACTCCAGTCATATTGATATAGTAGTTTGCCACTATTATTTTTCCAAATTGGTTGTTTTAAGTATGACAATTCTTGACAGCAAATGTGCTACAGTCGATCAGATAATTTCCGCAGAATTGATCCAGAAAGGGCAGGAATAATTATCTTAAAATTCGAAGAAATAAAATTGTGCTTCCTTGTACCTTACTGCCCTCTCATGGTTTTAAAAAAGCTGCTTGAGGGATAACAGTAAGCTAGAAGGATACTGGAGAATATTAAATTCTACATGATACGTGATTCAATGCAGCATCTAGTCTTTTCATACCATGCTATTAACCTATAATAAAATGATGCAGCTCACTGGTAACAATGCCATTGGATTCTCAATAAGTTGTCAAGGATGCTTTACTGGGCATCTGGAAAGGACTGGTTGAAATGTTCATGTATATTCTACTGACTTTAAAGAACAGGTATTGATTTAGCGGGATTTTATACTATCTCAGATGGATAAAGGCAACAATCAAGTGTCCGTAGATTACAGTTAATCAGGCAATGAGCATGGAATTATAAGACAGAGGTCAAAGTCACAACCAAGGCAACTAAAGTCTGGATTCTTGGTTTTATTGAAGCCGGGTCTGACAGACATTTTCCTTATCTTTGTCGGCACAAGAAGCTAGATTCCACACGGCAGCTTAGAGGCTACAGAATTGTGTTAAAAGTCATACAATCAAACTTCTGAATTTGTTCAGGACACAAAATGCAGCCAGCCAAGTGGTTACAATGTCTTGATATCCCGAATGAAAAGAACTGGAAGCAGAAGCTTATAGACTCCTATAGATGAATATTCTCAATAGGGTTTGAAGACAATTTACTTAAGATGTAAAGAGGCAGTCACTTTCAACTGAAGTTTGAGTAAAAAAGTTCCAACATCTGTTCGTTATTCAATCTTGGGCGCAATAGCCAATCTTTTCAAAGCGCAAGTGCAAATTTGAAACCAAGCAGCGTGAGAGCGCTTCATTCCACTCAGCAAAAATGCCAATTTTCTTAAGGGTGGTCGGTCATGTTTCATCAAGGTGAATCAGTGTAGTAGGTCAGGTTAAAGCGCCAACTTGACATTACAGTATTCTATTACCGAAACCATATTTGTCAACAAAAACAAAAACATGTCTCAGCAGGAATTAAACACACAACAAAGGGGTACTTTACATGGGCAGAAAGACAAACCTTGAAAACAATGGGCATTTATTTGGTTTTCTGGATATTTCCAGAAGACATCCCAAACATCCCTAGCAAAACAATGATTTCCAGAGGATCAATATCAAAGTTACAATACTCCCAGGAGAATGGGGTTATTACATTTGATTCTGAATTGTTAACCACCAAGGGCACCTTCCATTATTTAAGCAGCAAATGTAGATAAATATGAAATGCAATTTTAAAGTGTAGGTAAACCTCTAAGAGCAGTTCATTACTAAATGTTCTAAAAGGCAAGGCAGGAAGAAAAATAGGCATTCTGTATCTTTAACTGTAGTAACAGGGAATCGATACGCGTCCAAGGGAAAAGTGCTTATTTCGACATGTGGCGGTACTGCTCCCGGCTGTTCTAGTATTGTGCTTCATTCATTTCAGCAACAGATCTCAGGTGCCTATTCCACCAAATCACAATAAACAAGAGCTTCAGAGCAGTTTTTTTGACAACAGATTAGGTAAGGCAAAATTAAATTAGACTCTGCACACCAGCATGGTTGTGGTTATTCCCTTACAGACCAAATACAAAAAATAAAGTTGAACGCTACTTGCATTGTTAAGCAGAATGTCTTCATAGACCGGCTTTGAGAATAAACTCTGCCAAAATACAACTTTAAGGTTGTACTTTCATTTGACACCTGAAACAACAGATATGCTGAAGTTAGGCAATTTTACTGGAAGGGTGGAAGCGAAGCAGAGTTGATCAACAGGCCTAAAGTTTGGAATGGTTTCTCCATGCAAGGACAGGAGAAAAACCTGCTAATCATATGGGTGACTACCAACTACACAAGCAGAAAATACTGATAATTTGGTCTTTGGTTCCATGTTCTAATTCAATCCAGTTTTCCTTTTTTTCTATTGGCTTTTTGAATAGCAAATAGCTGCTTTCTTCACGTTTGCCATTATATCTGTAGAAGTTGCCGAGCTGCTTATCCATTGGATTAAGGTGGGCCTTACATGTAGATTTGAGAATGTAATCTACACTTAATTTACTTTGACTAGACTATGGTGTGTCATGAAACCATAAATAACATTACAGATAATTTGATACAGTAATATGATGGTAATTATTAAAAATGAACAGAAAAAATGACAGACAATTAAGTAACCCCTTAAGGACACAAAGGCTGATAAATCAACCAAGGGCAATCCTGTATAAAGGCAGGGTGACAAATTGTTAGCTGTACACTGAAGGCAAAAGTCAACATTTTAAATGAGCACTGAACGGGACCACAAACAGAGATTAAATGGACAAATAGGTTTCCTACAGGGATGCATTTCTACAGCTACATCATGTAGAAATTGGGAATGTTTTAACTGATGTGCCAAGTGCATTTTGGATGAAAACATTTGAAAGTGAAAAAGGACAGTGCTGTCAAACATTGAAGGATACAGATAACTCATTTCTTCAAACTGTAGCAAATCATTTTTGTGTTTTGGCCGCAAAGCAAGTGGTTTAAACCACATTAAGTGTTCGGCTGGGGGACCAAAATGCTTGAACTTGAGGTTATATATATCATCAGATCAATACCTTTACAGTTTATATGAAGGCATTCATTCTATTGCTCCATTGAACTTTGTCAAATAGGCCACAGAAATTTTATTTCTAAAAGATTACAGAGACCACAGGCTTGTTGTACAAAAAGAGAAATGTAAAACAAAATAAATTACTCGGATGACAACTGGACATAAACCCTTAACCGATGGTGCTACAGTGCATTACCTCTTATATAGACAAGCACCTCTACCATGACACAAACGGCTAACTGTGCGAGGCACTTGGGAGTTATAATTAGGAAAGATGCTGCCCAACCCCTTCCCCAAACATACACACAAACGCCTGCAGCCAGAAGAATCACTTCTGTTGCAAACTACGCCTGTCAAATCCCAATCAATCTTGTTTATTCAAAGAACGTCTCTTCAGAATTTGGATATAAGAATTGCATTTTATACAAAATCAAACCTAAGCTTGAATAGCAATTTTTGTATTGTATATTTACAGGATCCTTCGAGATGACTAGGGCCCACATAGTGTGGGGCAGATGGTATGGTAAGCTATCTGTATTTGTCATATTAGTGTTATGACATCAGTGGCATTTTAAGTTATGTGATATAGCTGAATGTTTCTTTAAGCCAGTAAATGGTGCAGAGAAAAAATAAAATAAAAAGGAGGAACTTTGTATAAATACATAAGTATCATATCCAACTTTTTTTTGTATTTTACATACTACATATGCTTGCAAGTACTTTAATTATTTTCCTCAATGAATATATTTAGAGTTTAAATATATTTCCAATCACAACCAATTTCCTTCCATGAGATTAGCTGAACAAGAGGCCACAGGAGCAGTATATTTCCACTCTTTAAGCTCATGAGGAGAGGGTGTTTTACCCCAGCAATTGGGGGGCCTGCAGCCCAGAGCATTTTGCTGGCTCACAGGGAGTGTGCACACATTACCTTCAACTGATATCCCTCACAAAATAATGTTTACATTGGAAGAGAGGGCAGAAACAAAGCCAAGTCTTCAACGCCCATCATCTCATAAACACCTCCACCTCTGTTATCTCTCTCTCCCCATCTCACCAAAACATCTGATAGCATCTGAAACTCATTTTGGCGAAACCACTGCGTGTGCTGACTGATATAGACATTGGGAATTTGGTCAATTTAACTTTTTTTATACTCATCACATGTACATGTTTGTGTATTTTTCCAGAGTATTAATGCAATGGACAATGCAGCGTTTTTTTTTTTGTTGCTTTCACACTTCGTTCTCTGTTGGTGGTGGTATGTTGTTAGCTGAAACCATGGGGTCCGGTTTGCGAGTCATCCTGTCCAACTCAGCCTGGACATCAGTCAAACCCGGCTTCTGCCCTTGGAAAAAAATAGGAGACAAAAAGCCAGAAAGTAATCTCCTGTAGCTTCTGTGTGTGTGTGTGCATCCATAAATAACAGACTGCTACAGCCAGCAAGCAGATGGATGGGGGTTGGATGGTGATGTGGTCCCATGCTAGAGATTGGCGGCACGCTGCCATGGTTAACACACATGCAAAACCAATCACAAGACAAAGAGAACATTTATTCATGCATTATCCTTTCAGCTGGGTTTCTCAGGGCTGGAACAAAAAGGACATGTAAGTGGGCTGAGACAAAGAAACAAGTTAATGCAATGTTTCCCTCATCCATTCATTGGGTACACCCAGCTATTGCAAGCATTTTCTTTAACCCAAACTGTGGTTTAGAGCTGAAATAAGACTGCTAACATGCAAAACAGCTGAGGTTACTCAAGTAACAGTTTGAAAAACACCAGGTAAATAAATCACTTAAAACTGCATGACGAGCAAGCGAGCAGTGAAATATGACGTGTGGAGAGGGTGAGATTAGTTTAGTGGGGGATTTGTGATTGCCATCTCCGTAGTCATGTGACACATGAACATGGAGGTTCGGTGCATACAGGCCTTTCAACAGTTCCTCCAGATGTCAGAAGGTCAGAGGGAAGTCAAAGAGGACAACTTCTCCTTTATTACTTTCTCTCTCTCAGGCTGTAGGGATAAACCTCCAGACAACAGCATGGTCCATGGCCATTATCAACAACAGGCCCAGTTTCTAAATCTTCCTGTCTTTTCACTTCAGTGTGCATGTGCCCATGCCCTGACACAGATCCCGAAGTATAGAGTATAACTAATAATAAGCTTTTAGAACTCTGTTGATGAAAGGGAAACTGATAACCTCCAAGGAAGAGGGTTGGCAAATAATAGAGGTGAGAGCATTGAAGTCAGAAATGTACCTGTTTTCTTGGCAGACCCTTGCACTCCAGTTCCAACTGCTCCAGTTCCTGGGCTCCCTGGGGCTCCAGTCTTTTTACTCAACAGACTGTTGAAGAAGTTAGCCAGCACTCCCTCATTGGCAGCTGCCCCTGAAGGAGAGACACAGACCTTGTGTGACGTTGGAATCGATGAGATGCCTTTTTGTGTCTCAAAAATAACCTTGACTTGCTCCAAATAGCAACCACCAGTATTTTTTTCCTATTCCAAATTAGTAGCCTGAAAACAGCCTTAGTTACTAATTTTCAAAGCTGTATCTGGTTTCACCCCCCCATATTTCATAAGGAAATAACGATAAAGTGCAAACGTCATCTTCCAAGGTTAGGGCCTAAAGCGTCAGCCTGTGATTATCAGCTGGTGATAACCACAGCACAGTGTTTCTCATCTTTGTTGAGCTAACCTTTTATCTGTTGATCAGGTTTGTTTGTTGCCATACCACAACTCACTGTAGCATATAGTCTTTTTTGGTTATGGTTTGCTTTCACTGAGGATCAGCAGTCTAGAAATGTCCCTTTAGAGTATCCAGTTCTGTCTCTGCTAACAGCAGCAAAATTCAAGACCACCAGGGGCAGGGGTTAACGGGCCTCCATTAAATCTGGTTAAACTCAACAATTTATTTTTATGCTAGAAGGCACTAGTCCCCCTGCTGTTCTTAATGATGGAGAAAATGTCAATATTTCTGCCCAAGCAAGGCCGGCCCAGGAGGTGTGCAGGAATCCACTGTTATGGGAATTATGTTAATGGTTACGTCTTGAGGGCAGTGTTGGGAAAAAAGCTGCTCAAATTACAGCCAAGAAGCTCACACACAAATGTAAAGCACAATACTTTTTCCCTATGAGGATCAAAGTAGACAGGGCAATTCAGCAAGACTGAGGCAACAACTAGGGTATATTTTCCCAATACACCAATTACACCTTCAATTAAGTCATCATTACACAAACTAACTCATCTACTACCAAGTTCCATGGGTCCGAACACAGTGTCAATAAATATGGACATTAATGGAGGATCTAGTAATCACTAGAAAATACAGCGCAGTAGAGAACAAGCTAGGGAACATTGGAAACCTCAAGCAGTCAGAGAGTGCCTACCCTTCATGTTCGGGTCAGGCTTTTTGACAGCAGTCATTGGTGAGCCACTGGTCACGCTGGGTTGGCCACCACGACCCGAAGGCCTGGGGGAACCTGAGGCTGTCCGTCCTGGAGACTCCTGGAAAACAGAAAACAGAGGGAGAGATGGGTCACAAACAAATGTCTGGGTTGGCCTATCAAGAAAAAACAAAACACCCACACACAAACACTTCTTTAAAAAGCAGCATTTGTATTGCAGTTAGAATTTGGAATGCAAAAGGCAATACTTGCATGTTAAATGGGGGAGAAAAACAAAAAACAAAACAACTATAAAGCCATAACATCCATCACAAAGAGTCTCTAAAGGATGTTAAGACACTTACTGTTGCTCCTCTCGTTGGTGTGGCTGGTTGTTTAGCTAACAAAGACTACAGGGGGAGAAAGTTACAAAGAAAAGTGAATTAATTTATTCAGACTTGGTTTTCATTTTTACCAAAAAATCCTATTTATACTCAAATGGGAAAAAAAAAATCAACTTGGTTAGTATACACAGAAAAAAGTTCTCAAGATCCAGATACCATCCTATATGAATGAACTGCACATTTGTTTTCCCATACTTACGCTATAGTTTTATATTACAGTTATTATATACTTTTATATTTTTCAAAATTCTGGATATTACATAATCATCAAATTAAAAAATTTAATTACATGAACGAGCGGAAAACAATTTGCTTTAAAACCTATTTTGATAAGACAAATATAGTTTGAAACGAGTGAAGAACTGTTCGAAAATACTTATTGTCAAGCCTTTCTCTGCTACATGACAACCACTTCAGAATTCAAAATGTGACTGACATCCTTGACAGCAGAACACACAAAAGCAAGAATGTAAACAAGTACTCATACCTGTTGCTTCATCAGGAATACCTGCTCATCCTCTGCATTTATCTCCTTGTCATGAACAAGCTATAAAGAGGAGAATCAAGGGAAGACAGAACTATCAAGAAAAGGAAAAGCAGGTAGGATATGATGCTAAACATTGCATGTGGTTTCTTGAGGGCGCTGTGCCTTTAAGTTCAACGCATCTTGCACCGCAGCATTTTCTCTTGAGTCTGTGTTGCACCCCTACCTTCCGTACTGGAGGATTTATGATGAAATCTTCAAACGGATCTTCAGGTCTGACTGTTGTAAAGTTTTCATGCAAAATCCCAATTTTCTTCTCATTATCCCACCCAGATGGACTGAGAGGGGAGGAGAGAGTTAACTTAGGTGAGGGATTTAAATTCTGTTGCACATCAAACAAAATTCCTGCTAGTTATGTAGAGTATTAAGAGTATTTCCATGAAAGTGAAATGAGAACTCAGTTCATGCACAGAGCTGATAAAAAGGAAATATGGGTTATGAGAGTTATGAGAGTTGAAGGATTGCATTTCGCATTGCGTTAGCGACCATAATAGCTAAATGTTCAAGTGATGACATAGTCGCATTTAAGGAGGTGGCCAAAAAAACAAAAAAACAAAGCAGCAGTGATGAAATATGATTGTAGTCAAACATATAATCACACTTGCTGTCACTTACTGGGAGCACTGGTTTTGTAATAGCATACTAATCTGTGATAAAGACCAACACACAGAGCTTTGTATATACATTACTTTGAACACAATCTCCCAGCACAGCACCTCAAGGTTTCTAAAAGATGCTTTTTATATCGCCCAAGCATAGGGTGAGAATTCAACCCTGATGTAGCTGATGTTTGCAAGAAGAGTGGCGAAAGATGACATTTAGTGCAGTTTGAGCACAAACTTCTAATAGATATGACTTTTTGAAATGTGTTTAGCCTGCATCTCCTTGGGACTACTTCATGGTTAAATAAATTGCTCAAATGTCACTTTTCACTTCATGGGGTCTAAAATTTGTGAAGAAAGTAGAAGACAAGCAAAACAATTTCAAGAAGTGTTTTTGGCATCTAAGTCAAAGGTCTGTGACAGCTGGTAAGGGTTTTACTTACATGAACACTGCATCCTTCTCCACCACTAAGGCAGGCGTGGTGAACTGGAAGTCATAAATTTTATGCACTATGTATTTGTAAAGCAGATCCAGATTCTTCTCCTCTTTAACTGAGGTGTAGATCAGGCCAGCTCCATCTGTTTGGCTAGGTTAAGGCATGATCGAGCACGGATAGGGATATACAAAGAACGAGGGTTTCAACACTTAATGGGAACATGAGTTTCTTCCCATGCAACTAGTAAGTATATGATGTGTCTGCCAAGAGGTATTAAAGTTATATAATACGCAAACATCATGGGCCCTATAAAAACCCTCATCTAAGGCCCATCTCCATTTTGATTGCCAAAGTGTTGGGACTGAACAAAAGTATAATAAACACAGTATTAAATCAAGCTTTTAACTTTGGGCATCTGCAGTTGCACTGTAGTAATGCCAAAAGTAGGGTACAGGAGATTTTTGTTTTGCCTCCGACACAAGGGGTTAGTGATAAGACTAAGGTCTGTGCTTAAATGTTGAGAGTTTGATAGAAATATACATAAATCAATATATTAGAAGAAAGGATACACTGTAAGCAGAATTGCCTGATGTGGGACTGGATGAAATCAAAGTGCTCCTCTCTGTAGTCATGCTCCTTTTCTAATACGCCGACTGCATCACACTGAAGAATAAAAGAAGAGAAAAGGGAGAGAAGCACACAACCATTATAGATGACACAGAAACTCAGGTCTCTGTTCCCCTGGGAGGTACAAATAGGAATAACAACATCTCAAGTTAACATTGTTCTCTGCCTCCTTATCCTTTACATTTCAGCCCTCATCCATCTCAATCATATCAAACCCTTTATTTGTTTCTTTTGTCCCTCTTTGCCTGCCCTCTCTAATGATTTTGACACTTCCTCCCTCCTTTTAGGAGAAGAGCAGTAAAACTGAGACAACAGGGCCCCACCCTCTCTCATATGTTTGCACTTCCTCAAGGTGACCACAAGGGGGAGAGGGTTGACAACATCTATATCATCAGAGCATGACTCAGGGAGTGCCAAGCAGCCACTTCCTCAAATTAAACATGGCCGTGTCAGACAGCAGGGCCGGTTAAATATGCAGGCGACAGTCATCAAATATAAATACTCCTGCTACATTGTCCTCAATGGAAATTATATAAATAATGGCAGTTGATACATTCAAAGTTATGGACTTTGTTCACAATTGTTGTTAATAAACCCTGCATCTATATTAACCTGCATATACTGTATGGCATTCTGTTAATTGTTGTTAATGTACTGTTTGTGTGTATGTGTACTGTCCTCAATGCTCTGGTGATGTAAAACAAATTCCCTATCAGGTCTTATATTATTACTCTGCAGAATCAGGGGCATTTGATTCATTATTCAAGTATTACAGCAGCATCAAACATAATCCATTCTATATTTCCTAAAATTCTACTCTGGGACAAGATGATATCATATTAGAATTGCATCGAAACACATAGAAAAGCACTCAAAGATTTGTAATAGTTTCTTATTTACAATAGATAAAGTAATTCCATCAGCCTCAAGTCAACCTGTTAGACAACCAAAAAAAATCAGATAGAATTGAAAACAGAGTGTTTCCGAAAAGGTCTTAAAGTAATAGTAAGCTAAATCGATTTTTGGAGCTGTAGACATATTTGTGTGACTTCTATATGGTGGAACCTATCAATACTGGACATAAATTAAACATTGCAGATACTGTATAACTTCAGAATGCCAAAAACTGGATTTGTAAAAATCCTCCTTTGGTTGAAAATTTTTAGCTCTGCTGCACTGCCGGCTCCACCTCGATCAGTGATTTTCAGGTGAATGACATGAGTTGGCAGAAAATGTTGGCACCCCCGACTGGAGCTGGTGCAGCCACAGGTTCGAACTGATACAGTTTGGGACCTCCTCTGTTTTCTGGCTCATTATTAGAGGGGGGAGATTTTGGAGGAGAGAAATCATCCACCTCAAAAGACCCCTCTATCATGAATGTGCCCTGAGACTCAGCGTCACTGTCCATTCTGTAATGTGTTAGCTAGCTAGCAGGTTAATCTCCAACATGTTCTCAAATGGATGTGTCAGAGGTACACATCACCCCACCCCCCGGTTTTACAGACACACGCCTTTCTTCCTTTGCTCTCCAACGCTCAAATTGGCATCTACTAAAAGTTCTTTCTGGTTGGAGGCAGGCTGAAACCATGTGTTTCATTTCTCTTTAAAGGTTTACCAACAACATGGCATACCTGACAACAAAAATGTGCAAACAGGATAAAAAAAAAAGATTTTGAAATGCATTTTGAAAGATTCTCTCTTCCTAAGAAGCTTGATAAATAGCAAGTATAGCTGTGAACGATTTATACTTGTTCAACCAAAGTGATTTTGTTTTCAGGTTCTCGACAAGGGTGAGGCAGAGGGAAATGAAAATGAAAAGAGCACATTCATTATTTCCTAGTCACAACAAGCATGTGAAGCTCTGCTGATGGCTACATTGTGTTCTTCAGCACTAGCCATTGCCTAGAGGGCTAACTAGCAAGTATAATGCCGGCCTTTTAGAGACAAGAAAGAGTGAAAAGAGAACTTCCCTGGGAGGATCAATAAAGTATCACATTAGTGAGACTCTAAGGATTAGCTCAGAGAACCTTCCAGATACACTGCCCCAGACACTAGTACTATACTTCTAAAAGGATTGGAATGATTGGTCTCCGATAGGCTAAAAACGCTCTTATTCTATGAGGTGAAAGGCAGTCATCTCTAGATTGGGCCTGTGGCTTAAAAATATTTGATAATAATTTGACCCATTTGTGATGATAACGATAAATACAACAAGAATCAAATTGCTCAAATGTAAGGGTACAGCGAGCTTTACACGTAGGGTTGCCATTAACTCTATAATTCTAATATTTTTTCCACGTACATTTTTTTTAAAAATTTGATTTGAGGATATAAATATCAAATTGTCAATTTTAATGTGCAGTAACTGTGTTGACTGATAATAAGCACCAGAACATCCGCTCAAGTGCACTTGCCTCGTCGGTCTACTTCAATAAAAGAAGAAAAAGGACACACATAACGCGCTTGGCTGAAACCTGTGGCTTCTTAAGAAAAGCAGAATTAGATATATGCCATGTTCCAATGTTGTTGTTCAGCAGGAAAACAAAAGGTAGCTCATAAATGTGCATGCATAAATGTTTTGTAGGCTATTTATTGAAATTATTGTGTCCAGTAAAATTCCGTCGGTAAGAACACGTTGATGTTGGTTTCCTTACATTTTCGGTTTATCGCCCAGCCCTACTTCTTAGGCTGTAGGAAACGCTTACCTTTGTGCAAACTATTAGCACTGGAATGCCCAGGTTGTGTGTGAGTGTGTTATCCCCAAGTGGAAGCACAATGGCCTCGTCATCTGCTGCCTGGGCCCGTCTCTGTGGGGAGGACGGGGTGGCCTCCTCTGGTTCTGTGTACTCTTGGAACGCCTTCACCACTAGTGGACAAGCAGGGGGACAGATAGGGAACCAGAGCATCAGTATACATACAGCAACTGCAGAAGAGTCAATTTAAAATGCTGATTAATTCTGTTCCCAGTGTCCTCATCTGCACCACCCTTCTTAACAGCCTTCTATTTAAAAACCTAGACACAGAGGCCCTAGCCCACCCAAACCATTATCCTCAGCCCAGGTCCATATGCAGGGCTTGAGAATAAGGAAGGCCCGATGCCAGTATGAGAGAGGTTCGGGACAGTTGATTGATCGGTCACTTGATGGGTTGATTGCCACTTGCAAGGCAGGCAAAAGTGAGGCAAGCGAGCGAAAAAAAGAAATCTATAGGGCTGGGAGGGATGGACGGAAGGTGCGCCAGCTGAGAGAGACGAGCTGGAAAGCGGCAGTCAAGATCGGGAAAAAGTCCTTAATGTTGAGCCCTGCATGGGTATGTGTTCAAATGTGATAACAGGGCGACAACACTGAAAGTTTGCTCCACCTATACCAAACCTGTATCGACACCTACCTACACCTATATCAACCTTAACTCAATAAAACTGTTTCTGCCAGTGTTAACTGCTGCTTTCTGCCTTAGATTACACCCCTGACATTAGGCCACAGGCCAACACTTTGCATTGCACGTAGACACGTACACTTCCGCAAAATGACAGCATTGTCTAATGGTGTACAGAACTTATAATTGGGCAGATCCTTAAGCCTATTGTTCAATAGCAAAACTTATTACTGTATATCCAGGTAATCCAGGTTTCAGTATCATTGAGGGGAAAAAACTATTATGTCAATTATATGATTATATCAACCATTACAATATTTTACTTATCAGCTGCTGTGTGAAGTGGAGGGATTTTAGATGCAGGAAGTCATGGCCTACTTCCTCAGGAGCCTCGGGAATGCAGTTGGGACAGCCCACAAAGCCAGACTGACTTCCTGGTTTTACCCCCAGCAAAACCAAGAATGAGCCAACACTCTCCAACATGGGATTTAGTGTATAGGGAATGAACCACTGTAAGCAATTTGACATGGAATCCCTCTTGGGTTCAGGATTACACTGCTTTACTTCTGAACAAATAACTTGGAGCGTGCAAACTTGGGCACAAGGGTAAGGAATTAACATGGCACATCTCACCCTGTTCAAAAGGAAGACTCATCTGGAAGTAGAGCTTTTTTTCTTCCAAAATTCATATCCAGAGGATGTCTGAATCTAATTTGCCAAAAATGATTTGCCTTCCTCCAGATGCCCATTGAACTCTGAGTGATTGCTGGGCAAAGTCAGACTCAGACTTGGAGAGACCAACATCTGATCCTCTCCAGCAGACAGAGCTGAAGCTACAGGGGGGTCTGCTGAGCCTAGACATGACAGACAACTAAGATTTATTGACTGACAGACGACAGACAAGATGACTGCATAATGTCATTATGAAGATAAACCCTAAGATTAGGGAAGAACATTTTGAGAAATTCTTTGATTGTGTTCAAGGAAATTGCAGCAGGGTGCCATAGTAAGTAGGGTGACCGTCTTTAACTGGAGGACTTTGGTTCCTTCTTTGGTACCTTCTACAGACTTAACATCAAGCAGTTTGTCATTAATTGCAAAACTGCTGGCAAGACTTGAGTAGAACTGCTTTACAAGTAGCACCTATGTGTATTTGTTTATGTAAGTGGCGACGTGAAGCTTGAAGGAAGTGAAAGTAAAATGAAAAGGGGGCATCCTCCATTGTGTGAACATGTTTTGGTTATAAATGCAGAAAACTACCATCTGCAAGCTTTGCCAGATGACTGTTATTGCCAGGTTTGGTAACACCAGCATCCTATTTTACCACATGAAGATGAAACATGTGAGTACCAAAATTATAATCTTTTCTTTGCTTCAGTTTTACCAAAACATAGTATTCCAAGAGTATTCCAAATACATGTCAGAATACTTCATTGTGACACTTTACCTTAAATTAACAAATTGATTAATTTAACTGCATTGTTATTTGCTTAGGGTTTCAACAGTGCAAGTGAAGATAGATACCTTTTCCCCACATTTCAAGGCTGTTAATGAAACACTAATAATAAAGTTGGGCAGCACAGTGGCTAGCAGTGGGTAGCACTGTCGCCTCACAGTAAGTGATATTTCCATGATTCTTCCGGGTGCTCCGGTTTCCTCCCACAGTCCAAAGACATGCAAGTCAGGTGAATTGGAGACTCTAAACTGCCCATAGGTATGAATGTGAGTCTGTATCTGTAATGTCTGTATCCCCGTTAGCCCTGTGAGGGACTGGCAACTTGTTTCCCTGCCTTTGCCCAATGCATGCTGGGATAGGCTCCAGCCCCCCGTGACCCTGAATAGAAATAAGCGGGTAAAGAATGAATGAACAAATAATAATGAAGTTTAATCAAATATTCTTCATAATTCTGGTTTGATATAACTCCCTTGAGAAATATTAATTCAATAGGATAGTAACATCCTATATGTCACAATATTGTATTGCAATACTTATATATAGCAAAACATTAGGAACAGAAATATTTTTTGTATTCTGAAAATATACTGGCAGCTCTCTGTAGGTCTCTGAGCCCTCATGGCCCTGACCTCTTTTATTATTGTTGTAGTGGCAAACTAGGAGACAAATTAAGAGGCAAAGAAAGAGAAAGAGATAGAAAGAGAGAAATAGACAGACACAGAGAGAGACACAGATCGGTACAGACCATGCCCACTTAAGGCCTATATCTGTTCCACAAACAAAGGTGGGGTCAAATAGCATTGATACATACTACCAAGAAGTGCTCAACCTACTACTAAAACAGTTATGTATTACATTAAATATATTTAAAGTACTGCAATTGCACCTCAAAGATGGTGTGCCAGAAAAATAATGAAAGCATGCTTCTTCAAACTTTCAGTCACACTTAGCATGAGACATTAAAGTTGACTATTTCATTACTCACATTTACTCACAGCTGTCTGAATTGTAGAATACCCTGGACAGGAATA
Source organism: Monocentris japonica (assembly GCA_900323365.1). NCBI lineage: Eukaryota > Metazoa > Chordata > Actinopteri > Trachichthyiformes > Monocentridae > Monocentris > Monocentris japonica. Next base: position 48,038 of record OOFE01050047.1, read on the forward strand.
TATTTTCAGGGAAATTTTGCTGGTGATTTTTTTTGTTTTTTTAGCTAGAGGTAGGTCATGCTTGCTGCACTTGCTCAGTGCTTGCTGAGCAAAGTTAACTAGTTGTATTAAAAACCAATATCAAAAAAACACTGTAATCATATCAACCAAAAAAAAGCTGTTCTTAGCAAAAGTAGACTTGATAAATGCTAGCTATAGTTTTTGCTTGAATGTTATCATGGCAACAGTGGTGTAGCCTGGAGGGAAGGAAGCTAAACATTTCTGGCTCAAAAAGGTCAATCTTAGCTTTTAAGAAAGTTGTCAGTCAAATAAGCAGACTGGTTTAACTGGAGATTGTAAGACAAAGACTTAAATCAGTGTTAAACTAGTGATGTGAATCGCCACAGGTCTAGCATGGCTAATACACACATTTCCTATAGCTGCAAAACGAAGGCAACTGGTTTCCTTTAATTTTAGAGAGACAGGCCTTGAGGTAACACAAAATAGCCATGATATTAGCCTATACACCATTCCCAAATACTAGGCCTGGAAAACAAATTCCTGTTTAGTCACAGTCATAACAGTCACTAAATGAAAATGTACTCATTCCAATGTGTGATCCAGCAAAAGGTTGATCTTGTAATTTTATTTGAGGCAGCACCAGCAGAGAGCCTGCTCCTGTTACAGCATAGCTGAAGTCAGAACATCCAGCCCACTGGCTGAATTCAGACCAGCTCAGTTTACGTCCCTTCCTTTTCCTGACGCTACTGTCAGAGGGGAGGGAACCATGATGCAAGATGCCTGCAAGACTGCCTGGACAAAAGCCACTCACACATACCCCTCTCTTATCCTTTTGTCCCTCACACTCACACAAATACACATCAACTTGGCCTCACTAAGCTGCCATGTGCACTGATGACATAACTGACATGCTGGAAGATCCTTTATCGGGATAACATGCCTCTGCTAAATTGAAAAGCTGACCGTGTCCATGGGCGGGGTGAAAAAATCAGTTTGGCTAAGGAGAGAAAGTAGGAGTAGCCCTAGAAAAGCCTGGCCAACAACTTGTGAGTTTTGTCTGGTGACCAAAGCACAGCCTAAAAAATTGATCAAACTATCAGATAGGCCTCATCTAAAAGAGGTCATGATCACAAATTTGCATCTGTAATGATTAATCAAGCCTACAGCACTTACAATGCATAATTTATGTATCGTTTTATTTTTATATTTCCTTCCACGCCATCTCTCCTTTCCACTGCAAAAAAATGTGCTTAGTAGTCATCACTTGGCTAACAACTTCCCTCTCCTCTGTTTCCCATTAGCCAGTGGGCCTATAGGCTACCTTATATTGCCAAGTGTATTGAGTATTTCTAATAGACCTGATCAAAACAATCCACCACCTCTCATTAAACAATTTGCATTGTATGTGATAAGTAATTTAGAATTGCAAGAGCAGTATTAGCAAGCAACCGTTGGAGACAGACAAGTCCACGTTATAAAATCTCTGCAAAGCTAAACTTGTTTGAAAAGCAAGAATCTTTCTGAGCACAAAAGACCCGTTCATGATTCAGAGATGATCATTTCTAAAATTAAATGGGAGCACAGCATCTGAGTGCATCACAGCCATTGATCTGCAGAACTTGCCTGTAGACACAACACACAGCTGAGGATCATGGGCCTCTGATGATGACCTAGAAACATCCATGACAATGTGCAATGTTATACGGTGCTTGTTCGCCTTCTATGCTATACAGTGACCAAGCTCTCCTTCCTTTTCTATGAGCAGCCAGTTAGCACTGAGTCCAGCTTTTATTATGTAACCCTCCCATTGCTGACACCCTGGGATGCTTCAGGGCCTGTTTTAGAATACTTTTTTTTTTTGTTTTTAAAAAAACAAAACAAAAAAAAAAAAAGTCATCTGCTTTTAATCCCTCTCTTCAGCTAACCAAATCAACTATATGTTTATGGCATTATAATTCCATTAATGTCCCTCAACACAAAGGATCACCACCTCAAAACAACCGTGGCAAATTGTCTCCTTGATGAACCTAAGAATTGTTTTTACCTCTTTTTACATCAGTCCCAGCTGTCCATAACAAACCAATGGTTAGAAAAATTGTAGGGACCACTCCACAGATCTAATTCTAAAATGCACGTGGCAGCAACAACATATTAAATTTGATTTATTTGGATGTTCATTTTAATGCTAGCAACTGCTCACTTGAACAGAAGAGCTAGCTAGTTATCAACAGTGATGGGTGGTAACATGATATTCAATAACGCTTTACAGTAATATTTTTTACTTTCTTCAGTAACAAGTAGTGTAACAAATTACTATTTCAATTTGAGTAATATTACAGTTACCAATGAGAGAACTAAATTGTTACATTACTTTTGTTATCACCGCTTCACATCACATTTAAGTTTAATAAGCCAATCTCCATCCCTGGATTTATTTTCGTAATAACTAAAGGACACTGTACGAGTACTGTAACAAATTACTTCTCACAAGGAGTAATAGGTAAAGTTATATTATTACTTTTAAATGAGTAACGGGTCAAGAGGAATATATTACATTTTTAGAGTAAGAAGCCCAACTCTGGTTATCAACTACAATTAGTTTTACACCAGACCTGTAAAAGAGGTGGCCCATGGGCCGTTCTGAATGGCTGGCCAAGTCCAAGGGACCAACTAAAATTCTACAATGAACTAAATGTTGAATTTTCAAAATAAAAGCCCAGCTTAAACTGTCAGTATTCACTTTCATGAAGATTTACTAGGTAGGGAATTTCGTTTTAGGGCCTATAGGCTACCTTATATTGCCAAGTTATATAGTAGTAAGAACATTTTTAACAGATCTACTCTAACAGAGTATTTCTAATAGACCTGATCAAGCCAATCCACCCCCTCTCATTAAACAATTTGAATTCTTTGTGATAAGTACTTTAGAATTGCAAGAGCAGTATTAGCAAACAACCTTTGTAAACAGAATAGTCCACTTTATAAAACCTAGGTAAGGGAATTTCATTTTAATACCAACCACATTGTGAGTGTCATGCCAGTAGATAAAAAAAAAAAAAAATCATTCATAACTTACTGTTCTGCTCCATTTCTCTCATCTCCTCAGGAGGGATCCTGAGCTTGTCCACATGGTCACGCAGCACACTGGCCCACTTCTGTAGCGACTCCATAATGGTCCAGGGTCTCGACATATCCGCAACAAACACAGCCAGGCTGTCAGCCAGTGACTGAGCCGATACAGCAAACTTAAGCAGGCCTTTGTGGTACAGGTCCCCATCCAGGATCCACACATTACAACGGGTTAAGTCTACAAAGGAAAATACGAAAGTAATAATAGAAATTGCAATCCTTCATTACTTTAAACCATTGTTGTTTTCTAAAGGCTAACATAGTAATAAGATAACAAAGGAGCTACAGCAACTAAACTCACCATCTCTGTCCTCATCGTGGACATTTAAGTACAGATACTCCAACCCCCTCCCTTTCTTGTTGTGTTCAGCTCCTTGAAGTTTTGACATTATCGATGTCTTTCCTGATCCATCCTCACCTGGAAGATATTTTATGCATCAACATAAATTAGGGATATTATTAGAATTATTATGCAAGAATACAGATTTGTACCATGTTTATTATCTGGTCATGCCTGGATGATACAACATAGGCCAAGCGGTCATCAAATCAACTCACTGCCTACATCATAACATAGCAGTCATTACATCTGTTGTCATGACTGTCTGAAGCATCTCAAATGATTTCCTTTTCTGGTCAACTACATAGACGTCCACGACTGTGGAGTGATACCTACCAAATACCAGTATATTTTTCCCCGATGGCAACTTCGAACTTGAACGAGTTGACACCTCACTCAGTATTGAGGACCTACAAGACACAACAAAGTCACATATCAAAGTACTAAAAAAAAAAAAAAGTCTGACAGATGACGAATTCTAGGGCGTTGTTGACAGGCAAGTGGTAAATTGACAGCTCAGTTGCTCCAACGTTAACTCACTGCTGCAACTTCCATTTGACAGCTAACGTTACACAGCTATTCGACAAAAGCAGGTTATAATAGTCAAGAAAAGGGAATCTTCATGTCCATCAGCAATAAATTAGGTAGTGAATCGATTAAACCTCACAACTTACCTTAAAATTACTGGAAAATAGTATCCCCGTTGAAAAGCGTTGACGAAGGTCTAGCATTCAAATTAAAATGTCTATACAACTTAAGGCTAGTTGGTTCTGGCATTACCTTGTTAACGTTGACGTTACCGTTAGCCGGCTGCACACTGCATAATGTTGTTAAGTTAGCTGACGTTACCTTAGAGCTATATGGTTAGCTGTAAACTTGACGTAAAAGGTAGGGAGGCAAGAGATATTATGAATGTTTATCTTCACATGACTAGTAATACAACTACCGCACTCCCGACTAGCTAGCCAATTTCAAGAAAATTCGCTGGTGGTAAACGTTAGCTATAATGTTAGTGATGGGTCTGGTTAGCTAACGTTAGCAGATATGCTAACGCAACTGACGTTAGTAGGCTCACCGCACTGCTTCAGTTTGCTGCTTCTGCTAGCCGGGCCGGTTTTTGATGGAGAGCAACCGGCAGTGACAAAGCAGAACGATAACATTTGTAACTTTTCGTGAATGATGTTGGCAGGCATGGAGTTGTTAAGGAATAGATCAACTTACCAAAGGGTTTGTCCTTCCTCATCTTCATTGTTATTGTCGCCTGCCCCGGCTGCGCCCAGGAGCTGTTTCTCCAGAACGGGAGCCATCTTCTCTTTCCTCAACCACAAAGGCAAGGCCCTACTTGGGCGCCCCTAGGACCTCCTTCCTGAAGGATGCGTTTGATTCATTGTCTGCAACGTCGCGCCGGCAGCATGGGTGCACCTCGGCACATTCATCTTTCGATTAATCGCAGTGGGTTTAAATAACTTGCTCAGTAATTGTTGGCCGTTTTAACATATCTTTATCTTTAAGAGGTTGATTATGAACTGTTGTCGAACTTCCTTTTTTAATTATTAATAGGCCGTAATAATAAGAAGAAGAGCAGAGTTTTAGCAGTATGTTTCCGGTCATGATTTGTATTGCTTTCAAGAGAGAAATAGAAAATAACTAACAATCATGACCAATAACAATATAGGTGTGGGGTTAAGATAGGGGGCAACAGACAAGTTACAATCAAAAATTGCATGAGGATCTTCAGATACAATGAAATCAGAAATATCAAATGACAGAGACTTCCACCCTTCATCTGTAAATGCCACAGTCATACGTTTGAGGTGTACTATATTTTGCCTAACAGCATGTAATTAATTGTCCCAATCTATAGAGACCCTAAAATCATCTGGCGATGATTGGCAAAAGTGAATCGCGAGTCTGATGGAAGATATTAATGAGGAACCAAGCTCCACCCTCCCCAGACCCGAGGAAATGGTAGTGAGGTTGTCCCCAAAGTGCTTCAGGGATTCTAGTTTTACCCATCAAACCTCTCATTTCTGATGCCCTAACTCCAGCTAAGCAATCTGACTTGTGGAGTCACACTGGCTCTTCTGGACAAGTTCTTACTTTAAATACCACCAAACCAGTTTTGTCACTGTGGGCCAGAGCTGTTGACCACCATTGTTAACAATAAGGTGGAGCAAGTTTCTGTTATGTTTAAGCCCTTCTTATTAACATGTGAATAGAATGAGTGAGTGGGAATAACATGAGTAGGCTTTTAGGGAGAATAAAATGTACAGTAATTGTAAATCACTGGGAGATTCTTGAAGCTCTGAAAAGGAACATAGGCCTGAAATATCACTCAAGGTGTGTATGTTGCAGCTGCAACTTGGATAAATAAACTTGGACATTGTTGCTTCAGATAGTATAACACGGATATAGAATAGATTATTTAATCAGTGACTTTCTCCCCGTTGATAGGATCCAGACATAGACAAGCTGACATTTTATTCCAAGATTTCTCTGTGGGTTTTGGTGTCTTGTACATATTATTATAGATCATTTTGTGTATTTTTTTCTTTTGTTACTTTTTTTGCGCAATATTTCACAAATATGTGATGTGAAATATTGATGAATCTCCAATGAAAAAATGGCTTGCTGAAAAGATGGTTTGCTTGCTGAAATCCAATAGCTTTGATTTATGAAGGGAGCGCACGCTCCAATCTGATCCTAAAACAGGCTAGCATCCACTTGAACTTGATCCTACCTTCGAGGTCTGATCTGACTGGGCGTACGATTTGATTTGAAGCGACTTTGCGCATGTTAACACAAAGTGTAGAGCTACTACTACTACTGAACGCAAACCTGTCATTTCAGTCTGACTGACATTTTTATGGTAATAATCATGAAGTCTGTCAAACCATAGTTTACAGAAATTAAAAGAAGAAATACCATTACGAAAAAAGTTATTGTAATCTATAGGAATATCAATATCAGTGATTATATTCGTTAGGGTGGGCTGCCCATTGTTTAATTTCTCCAAAAATAATGCTGCGTTTTGTTTGTTAGGATGCAGTAGGCTTTGTTAACATATATCATGGTATGAAACGTATAGCATGGTATGAGAAGGCAGGAATGCTCCACTCAGACTGCGCAACGTCTCTGCTCAAATGAAAATGCTGCGTTATCTCTGTTCTAAAGATTGAAGGTCTACTTCCAATGTGTGTTGTTTGGCGGGCACTGGCAAATGTGTGTTTGCTTTGAAGCTCTCAAAGCAACTTTCATCTCTGATTCTGCGGTTGAACCGAAGCTAGTGTGACAAGGTGTCTGGAACAATTTTTCAGGAACAACTTACAAGTGAAGACCGACTGCTGCTCTGACAGTCTAGTTCTGCGGCTGCGCAATGGATGACATGGGTTGAGTTGAAAGGTCTGAATGACGTCAATATATGACGCTAACACAGCAATGAGAATATAACACTGCTCAAGAGCTGTAAACCAAGAACGCGCAGACCAGTCAAGCAATACAGACAAAAAGACCAGTGTGCTCTTCTGAGAAAGAGATATAAGTGAGATAGTATTTTATGTTGGGGAAATGTATATATTTATTTGACTGACAGACATAGATATTTATAATTCACATAAAGTGTTAAAACTATTATCATTGTCCTGTCTTAAGTGTATATTTTGATCCATTATATTGTGTTGCTATTGTGTTGTCAGTTCTTGTGACAGAAGAGGGCGCTGTCCTCTAAATAATAAGTTCTCCTGGCCTTGACTCTGCAAAACAAAACCTGATTGATAAAGTATATGTTTACACTTTTAAATAATGAGAGTTCACAAGCAAATGTTTGTCTGAGCAAAAACTACCACCTGTGAAAACAGGTGCAATGGTATGAAATACAGCAGAGAATGTAAAATGCAATCATTTAAACATTCTGCCTGGTTTTCAGATCTGTGATTTCAAATCCAAAAATTATCTTAAGCAATACAGAGAGATTTAACAGCATCTGGTTGTATAAAAACCTATTCCCAGTAACCTGCAGCCACACTTTTTATATGAAACTCTAATCATCAAACTCACCTCAAGCAAGCTTATAATGCAAAATAACCAGTCTGATTGCATTCCAAAAGCCATGCTGATTAAAAGACAGGTTCATGAGTTTTGTGTGGCTCAGTCCAATTATCATGTGATTTCTGTTGGTGGTGTCGGTTTCACCGAAAGAGACTGTTATAAAGAAAAACTTGTGTCAGAGCACTCCCAGGGAAGCTGTCAAAGACCACATCTCATTCCGTTTCTTGTTTTGTGAGGGTGTGAATCAGTGAACTGCTGCTAGAGGGGGTGTCAGGCTGTTTAGCTATAGGAGGAAAATTATATTCTAGTGGTTGAAATGAAAGTCCAGAAGAAAATTCCTTGCCAGTAATATGGAAATGCTCATTATTGTAGAGCACCTTTTTTATCCTCAGAGAGAAACGTATTATGAAATATAATGTATTATGTATAGTGGTATGCTCCAACTTGCTTTGATTAACATATATCTGATCCTGATACACCACAAAGTCATCAATAGTTTACATGTGGCAGTGTGTTAGTGCCATGCTACTCTGGCAAACTTGTTCAAATAGGCGACACATTCACCTGGATGAAAGTCAGTTGTAGAATTTCATTAAGCCTCACCCTGACCAACACTGTCCCATTAACACATAGAAGGCAAATAGCACAGAGCCACAGTGCATGAAGATACTTGGGAACACTGAGAGTGACCCTTTGGTCCTCTTGATGCCCTCCCTGCCTTTTAATTATAAACACGCAGAACGGTACACTTTATAGTTTAGGATAACATAAACACACATCACGCAGGCTGTTCTTTTCCATGTCTATGATGGCGCATGATTAAATTGATCTACCCAGAAACCCACAGTCCAGGTACTGACTTATGTAACAGCTTACCATAGACTAGTTGAGGAACAACTCACATTATTTTTTCATGCATGATTCAATATTGCAATTTTCCAATAGTTTGCAAAAAGTCTCTTTTCTTTATTATTTAATAAGTGGGACTTTATATTTGTAGTGTTTTTGTTTGTGTTTGTTATGCATAAGGTTATTTGTGTTTGCTTTGCGTTTTCTATGCCAATAGGGGTGAGCATCCATGTTATTCCACTGGGAAAAACAACAGAAAACAAAACAAAATTACTAAAATTGCCTATAGGAATTAGATTTTTGTTTGTGTGGTACTCAGCAGTGAGCTTATAGTGACATTATCATTCCATTTTGTACTTCTTTTAATCTCCTGTTTTATCGCTATAATATTCTAATATTCCCATGGGGATTTCTCGTTTTTTACTGTGATGTTTGTATGCTATCCTTTTAACATTTATTATAGAATTACTGTACTTCTTTTTCACAAGGGAAGAGCAGAGCAGATGGGGGTTCTTGTTGTAATAGAAGGGTTGTTGATGATCACGTTTAAAACGACCCTCAGTCCCCACATCAATTTCTAATCCAGAGAAATATGTGCTGGTAGTGGTGTGGTGTGTGCGTGTGGGAGAGGAGGAGTTAAGGTTTGGGAGGGTGTAGATTGCAGACAGAGGAGTAGTGGGGCAGGCTGGATTGTGATAGCGACAGATGTCTAGAGAACAGCGAGGGGCACTCCTCAGCTAAAGCACCTCGGAGAGCAGGGGCGGAATCTGTGCAGCTGTCACTCGCCAAGGTTTACCTCTGTTACCAAATCCTACCGAATCGGCAAGGGAGTACAACAGATCACTCTCTACAAATACAGGTCAGTCACTTCATCTTAAAATGATTTTTATTTTCAGGATGCCTAAAAACATAATATTTGCTCTAGAGGTTGAGCTTTATAGAAAGAAAGAAAGAAAGAAAGAAAGAAAGAAAGAAAGATGCTCTCAGGGGCTAGGCACCCTTCCCATTGTTCTCTCTCCCTCCATATCTTTTTGTACATTTCCACAGCTGACATGGTGTAGAGAGATTGAGATTTTCACATTCAAAAACGTAGATTTTGACTTTGGCTTTACTGCATCTTCACAGTCAGTCAGTGGCGCTGGTTGAATTTTTAAGGAGGCCAGGAGATAAAAAAAAAAATCCTCTTTGATAAAGAAAGCGCCGCGCAGAAATAGGCGAAACAAAGTTTTCAAGCTGTGATACTGGTTACGTATAAACAACGAGGTTCCAAGCTAATTTGGTCACTTTTCTAAATTATTAAATGCTCTTGTGCGATATTTTCAAATGATCGCGAACAAAAAGGGCAGAGCAGATGAAGAAGTGGTGGGTGGACTGAAATGGGGGATGGAGACCCCTATAGCTTTCAGAGCTCAAGTCCTCATTGTCAGTGTAGGCTATATAGTATAATTCTTGTGTAAACTATAACATAGTTCTATGTCGCCAACTTCCTTTTCCTCTGCAGTAATATTGTAGTCATTCACCACTTTTCTTAATAACTACTGTGTTGCAAATTCCCACCCATTGTTAACGGCGAATGCTGCCGTACCTTCTTGCGCAGCTCCTTAATATTTTCTGATTCGTGCTATGCATAAGATTCGTTCTTACTGTACATTGGTATTGATGAGTGGTTTATTTATTCTGAGGCAGGATTGATAATATGCCAATGAAAGTGGAAGTCCACAATGGTCTGAGCTCAGCCTAGTGCTTTCAAAACTAGAATTTGCTTTGTCTGATTTGAAGGCCCTGGGACGCCAACCGGATTTATTAAAGAAAAACCAACATTAACTGAAAAAGCAATTATTGTTTAGGCTAATTAATGAGATTTGGGGCAATAGGCGGTATGGGTTGGAGTTATGTTTATAGGGAAGATATGGTTTCTCATTTTTATATGTTAATTGGACGAACCAATAGACTAATATTGATGTGCGTAATGGACTTGATAGCCTATCCCAGCCTGGCATGGCGCATCCTATCTTGATTGCTCCATTGCAGCACTATGGACAGCTCCCAGTTTGTTCACATCTGTGTCCGCACCCATCCCCTTACTGCAGTTCAAGCTGCCCCAGGCAACTGACCTCTCATCTGTTCATGATATACATGATATACAATCAAAACATTTTGCATAATATTTCCAGCCTTTGGTTGGTTTTATGGAATAGCCTAATCGAAGAGGAATAGGCAAATTGTCTTTAGATTGCGGCATTTATCAGACATGTAATATAAATGTATAGTCTCTCTTCCTCCTATGCAAAAACAAGGTGTTTCAGGATCTTTGTCCATCTATTTTACTCCATAGGTTATACTCAGGTTGCTTGAGTTCCATTATTGTTCCATTATTCCCAGGGACAGCTCTGGTATTTCTATGAAACACAATCTGTACGATAAAGTTGAACTTCCAGTTCTCTATTTTATCACCAAAAGGAAGTTGCAGTCTGTGGCAATCATTAGCTCTTCCTCTACATGCACAGTAGTGGGGTTACATGAACACATAGTAGGGCATGGCATACATTTTACATGGATTTGACCAGTGTGCTTCACATTGATGTGTGGCACTTAAATCCAGTTTCATAATTTATATGTTGTTTGTCAACGCGACAGCACAATATATCTTCTTAGTCTTCTACATGCTACCTACAAGATCTAGATCATACCTAAAATAAATGATTTCTGCTTAACTTCTTCAAAAGATTAGTTCACTAAATACTCACAAGTTGGAAGTAGGTGACGAGGAGCTGATAAAACAAGACTTGACTCGTTTAGCAAGTGTAAGACAATTAAACAACTTCCTATCATCTGCCTTTCCTCAAACACTGCTCGATCCACTCACCCCCAATCCTATTCATTTATTATTTATTTACTTACTTGCTTATTTATTATATTATTTTCATTATTATTTGTTTGGGTTTTCACCTCAGACTCAGTACACCACGCCATGGCGAGAGAGTAGTAGGGTGAATAAATGTACATCTAAATTAGAATAGAAGGCTTAGAATGGTAGGCTGGTTTGGCACACAGCCTTACTCGAGATTCCTGAAAGGGTATGAAGCGCCATGGAGATCTCAGTAAGGTTCCCATGCAGTGGCCATTGAGAGCTGTCTTCAAATTGAACTACCCATCTGTGTTCTGAATCCTAAGCCATAAAAAGTTTTTTAATGAAGATGAGTATGTGTACTGCCATGGGCCTTTTGAAGCCAATTTGATGCCTCGTTCTCAGATTCATGTAAAAGATAAAGAAAGTATGACAGTTCATGTTTTCAATACATCTTATAATAATGGCGTACAAGGTGATCTGGTTAAATATTCTAACATCAGGAATTTGTATTTCGAGTGGACTCTCTATTGTGCAATAATTCTTTATGATTTGCAGATCTATTTTATTTGATAGCATACAGTTGAGACTGTCAGAAATGTGCTATATAAATAAACTTGCCTTGCCTTGCATCATACACATTTTAATTGACACCATCATCCACTTGTTCCTAGGCGACACCATGGGAGGCAAACTGTCCAAGAAGAAGAAGGCATATGATGTAAGTGACCCCAAAGAGAAGAAGGATGAGATTACAGCAGCAGCTGTTAGTGCAGTGGAGTCTTTTCAAGCCGCAGTGGAGAGCTCTGCCCCAGCCCCAGTAGCTGAAGTGACGGCTGAGGCAGCCAAGGTAGTATCAGCAGCAGTAGAGGAGGCTGTAGGGTCAGCTGTGGCAGCAGTAACTGAAGCTGTGGAGACAGTGGTGAAAGAAACCTCAGAAGTGCCAACACCTGCAGCTCCAGAAGAGCCAGTTCCAGAGGAACCAACTCCTGCAGCCCCAGAGGCACCAGCTCCAGTTCCAGAAGAACCAGCTCCAGTTCCTGAGAAACAAGCTCCAGTTCCTGAGGAACCTGCTCCAGTTCCTGAGGAACCAGCTCCAGTATCAGAGGAACCAGCTCTGGTTCCAGAGGCACCAGCTCCAGTTCCAGAGGAACCTGCTCCAGCTGAGCTCCCAGTGGCAGCTCCAGAGCCTGCAGCAGCTCCAGAACAATCTGTTTCAGTCCCAGAGCCTGCGCC
>OOFE01050047.1:63567-78432 GCA_900323365.1 Monocentris japonica
TATATGTGTTTCTGTCTGTGTGTGTGTGTGTGTGTGTGTGTGTGTGTGGTACAGAAGGGTCACACAATCTTGAAATATCTATTGGACCATGGGTCAGTATGTCAGAGGAGTTTGATAGTGATATGGAAAGTTCCCATAAGAATACCTCCAGCTCTATAATGAGACCCTCCACATACCAGCTCTCTCCAGTTTCTTAAAAAAAAACCCTGGCCCTCATATTTATGAAAGGAATGTTCTGGAGAGGGCTTGGGGGCTGGGAGGATGAACTTACTGGCATGTTTTTCTTCTCTCACAGAAGTTTCATCAAAATGTCTCACTTTATATGCATGAGGGATAGTTTAAAGGGCCAAAGGGTCGTTGGTTTGGGGACATTTGAATCATTAAATTGAATCATTACACAAAATAATTTCTTAGTTAGAATAATTTCATAGGGCAATGTGTTACTCTCGTTTATCCAACAGCATCTCTTGTGACAACAGCCCAGTATTGGTGCAGCAATAAATAACTGTGGATTCTGTTAAGCAGGACAATTATTTGAGGTGGCACACTATGAGAGCCAAGATGAAGTTGCAGTGTGTTTTAGTCCCTAAACCAGGAAGCATCTTTAAGTAGTATGCTGTGTTTCGATAATGAAAGCTAAGGATGTGACACAGCACTCACAAAGCCATTACAGACCGAGTTTGGCAGTCCCTACAAAAATACACTAGTGTGTATGAGTGTATCTCTTGTCAACATACTTATTTATGTTGATATTTTGTAAAGTGATGGCCTTGACTTCTATGTGTGTGACTTCTGCAGCTAAATGATGTGAAGACCTGAGTTTTGACATTCAGAACAGATGGAGGGGCATCAGGGTTTTATGTTGAATCATGTGTTTAATGAAGTCTGCATGTGTTTGTCAGTCTTCTGGACAATCGTACGATAAATAACCAATATCCAGAGTCTAACTGGACACAGCAGGCTGATGTCCGACAATGTAAAACTAGTCTGAGATTAGAATGGGATGGACGCAATTTATAGTCCATTTCATATCAGCCTCCATTCTGGATGGAAAACTTACTCTTAGAATGGCACAACAGAAAAAAACTAAAACATAACTAAAAGCTTAAAGCCCCAATCCTTTCAAGTCCTGCTCCAGTGAGCATAGTTATTGCTGTAGAAATTGAATTCAAACACTGTTCTGAAGATAATATGGTCTCTTCTATGAAATCTAAATATATATTTACAGCAGCAGAAGTTTGCATGCGTTTGTAAGACTTGATAATGGTAATGTAATTAAAAAGCTCACGGGTTGGTTTTCCCTTTAAATAGCTAGTTCAACTTGAGAGCACCATCTAGCTAAAGTATTTTTGAAAAACTCAGTTTGGCTGCATTAGCATTGCTTTTCATGCTTACCTTCATCAAATAAAAGCTTTAAGGGGTGGAAAGGGGGAAAAAAGAAAAGGAAAACTCGCAAACCGAACAGAGCCCTTATGCAATCAGTGGCAACAATAGCCAACCCACAGGATAGAATATTAACTTTTTTTCAAAGAAAATATAGTTGCTTCAACTTGGCAAATTGCCATTGATTTAATCATTAGAAAGACATAAGTCCTAATTTTAACTGAAAACTCACCACAGTATCTAAATATCCCTATTTTACAGCTTCTTTCTCTCTCTCTCTCTGTGTGTGTGTGTGTGTGTGTGGAGTGCCAGAACAGGGTCCTTGTCTTCTGGATCTTGATTTAAACACTGCCTTAAAGTTGCATAGTTGTTAAAGGCCAGCTGCATTGCCTGGTTACCCTAACACTATGTGCTCTATATGCAAGCTTCAGCACAGAGTGCAGACTGTTTTCCAGTCTCTTTTTTCCGGCGTGAAGACAAGCCTTCAGTCCCCAGCTATGCCTAAATGATGCCTTTGACAGGCAAAAGGAAAAGAAAATGTGAACTAAATCCAAAGGCTATGTTATCAAGACATTAGAAAGTTACTGACCTAATGGTTCAAGTTTATTTGACTCTAGAAAACATTGTTGATGTTAACCTAACTCATTCATACACCGTGGCATTTTAATGGCTGATTCATTACTGATGTCAGTGAAGGGAGGGAGAGTAAATGTGTGTGTAGACGTAGACAAGAGAAAGAGGACGACAGCTACAGTAACCTAACAATGAGACTACAGACTCTACAGCCCCACAGTGCATTTGTAGCCAATGCAGATAGAGTTTATTAATTAGCACTTTATTTGAACGTGATCTTAGCGCTCTGGTTCCCGAGATGATCAGCTGTCATAATTAATCAATGGAGAATACAGTGATATTAGGCTACTTGGCCAGTTAACGTTTGCTAGCATTAGCAAACATAGCATTGAGCACATTACATACATACATAGAAGCATTGCTTATTGTAATGATGTAAAGTTAAGATGTTAACATTTATAGATAAAGTTTTTCACAATAATACCTTTTATTTATTAGATGTTGCTCAATAACAAACAGATATACTGTAATTTGTCGAAAATTATTTTTACCACATTGCGACAAAGTTTGATAGCGCCCAGAGGAGTGAAGCATCTCACTCTGCTGACTGAGCTGGCTTTGCCTTACTACGAACCTGACTGAGGCCATATTTAATATGACTGCATTGCAAACGTTGCCCTGTCTAGAGGGCACTTGTAATAAAAGACTTCATTGCTCTGTGTATTTTCTCCTCCTCTAAAGGTATCTTTAAAGGATAATTCTGGTATTTTTAAACCTGGGCCGTATTTTTACATATTTTGGGGTCTAAAAGTTTTGGAATTGGTCCAGTAGATCGCCTTAGCCGGCAGCCGTGAAACGGGCTGCAATGGCTGCAACGTAATCCTTTGGGGCAGCTACGCCCGATCAAAGTACGTCCACTAAAAGTGCTTGTTTTTGCCACTGACAGGCTCAGATTGTTATTCAAAGTGTCTGACAACATTACGGAAAGGATCCCTACAGAGATAGATCTTTGTTTAACCACAAACAGAAGTCTCGCTAGTGATCTAGTGATCTACTGGACCAATTCCAAAACTTTTTGTACCTATTATCATTTAGACCCCAAAATTTGTAAAAATAGGGCCCAGGTTTAAAAGTACTTGAATTATCCTTTAAGTCTCTCTTGGGTTATCACTGAGACAACAAAAAGGGAGGGTGTGAGGATCTGATGGAAGACTACGCAGATGCCTGAGATGGTGGCTAAGATGAAGACATGTTTTTCCCTGCTCCGGCCACTCAGCTGGCCACACATACAAGACACATAAAAAAAAAACTAGATTTCTCTCTTCCCCTTTCGCTTTCTTTCTTCTGAGACGCAGACAGAGCACTCTCATTCCCTTGTTCTCTTGTTCTCTGAAACTGTCAGTCAGGGGAAGATGTGGTAAGTAACTGGCATGATATGCTGATCGAGCAGAAAAGGAGTTGTTTTCTTTTAAATGGATTCCTCTCCTGGTTCAAATTGTGACTACATGGCCAAGCTATGGTTTTCTATTTGTCTATCTGATTATATTGCTCTTTCTCTCTCTCTCTCACACACACACAGACACACACACACATTTTCTGAATTACTGTTTTCACTCCTTTCTCTTCTTTACTTGTAAATCTGTTTAGCCTCTTTCTGTTGTTCCGCCTCTGGTTCACCTTCCCATCCCCAAACCATCCATCTGGACATGTGCACTAATGCTGTCATTGTATCAGGGTGAGCAGAAGCCTATTAGTCAGAGCTCAGTGGTAGTAAGGATCCATATTGATCCATAGGGTTTGTCTAATGGATGCTGAGAGTAGCAGTGATTCCTCTTTCTCTGCTCAAAGATCCCATCAACCTTAACTCCTCACACATGCGCGCGCGCACACACACACACACTCTCTCTCTCATGCTCTCTTTCTCTCTCTCTCTCTTTCACACACACACACACACACACAAACAAAGACACTGTTCCTTTTTCTCTCTCTCTGCTGAGCTGAGTGAGCACTTTACAGCTGGCCATTCTCTCTGTCTATACCCTTTGTGCTGAGGGCTGGATGGTGTGTTTGTGTGTGTGTGTGTGTGTGTGTGTGTGTATGTATGGAGGGGGTTAACATGCATGCCATGCATGTGTGTACACATATAAGGGTCTGTGGATACTTACTCTTTCCTATGTGTATGTCTCCCATGAGAGAGAATGATTATCGTGGAGGCCACTTGGAATCAACTCTTTTTCACGCAGTCCAAGGTCCCAAGGTCCTGAGAGAGAGAGAGAAAGAAAGAGAGAGAGATGGGGAGGTGTACATCCTTTGCCTATACAATCACTGACCATGTTTTGCTAGAAAGTGAGAGAGAGAGAAAGACAGAGAGAGAGAGAGAGAACACTTACTCTCAATCATTCCAGGTCATTAAGTAGAGTCAAGAACAACCAGAAGCCGCAGTGTGTGCCAGCCAAGGCGCTTGGCTGGCACACACACACTAGAGAAAAGCTGCTCTATTAGCACACTTAGACACTTCCCAGCATGATGAATGTTGATAGGACGGGCTGCAACAGCGTTGAAAACCCATATAAATATACCCAACATTTGACTTACGGAGGCATTCAGGCGATTGGCATGAAGTTCAATGTCAATCCAAATGAGCACAACATTTTCACAATATGATATTATCGTTAGCACACTTTTCATGTGACAACATGCAGCAACATGGGTTAAGTTGTCAAAAGTTGTCAAGTAGTAGTACATCAGTAATAACTAGAAAAATAAATGCTGATGCTCTACTGGCACCATTACTAGAATGGCACTACTACTAGAATGGGTTCTTAGTGAAAACATCCTTTTTACACATCCTCACAAAAAGAAATAATTAACTCACAGACACTGAAACTGACAAATCATTGCATCAGACTTTCTACCTGTTATCTAAGCTTGGCAAGTGAAACAATGGTTGAGGGACAAGGGGAGCGTGTAAGCACAGTGTGTGTTTTAGATTAGAGATGGAAACTCATTCTGTGTGCAGTCACCTTGATCTAACTTTCAGGCCTCATATGTTCCAAGGAACATGCAGTAAAAAGTCATTTTCTGTCCTCCTCTCCTCTAGCCTTCCCCCTCACTGCAATTATGTTGGATAGGCGTATAAAGACTCATGTAGGTTATACTGCACCATGTTTGATATTAAGAGGATGAAACATAGAAATAAACAAACCTCAGTTTAGTAATAATCCAACTACATGGAAGAAGTTGTTGAGAGCGTTTCTCCTCATTGAGCTACTCAATTGAGTAATGAAGCAGGAATCATGCAACAAAGCCAAACTCAGAAATAAATGTGTATACACAATCAACCCAATTTAACAACTTGTCACACCAAAAGAAAGTAAATGGAGAAAGAAGCAGGAGAAAGTTAGTAGTCGTTTTTGTTAAATGTTTCAGAGTTGGACTGTACAGTTCACTGATAGAGGCAGCCGGTCGTAATGGAAGCAAAGTGCACATCATGTGAGTTTTTCAAATTATTGGCACACAATGTAGTTGTGGCAATACGTTTTCCCCCCAAATAAGTGGAATAGTGAGAGTGCACTATTGAGACAAATTCAAAATAAGAAAAACACTCAACTTAATTATGAAGGGCAAAACCAACAGCACCATGAGAGATGACCTTGGCTGTGCTGCTGGTGACAGAGCTATATCAAAGCTGCTGCTTGCTTAAGACAGCCACTGCACGCTGCCTGCATGGCCCCTGGTGAATTATTTATACATCAGTTGAAATGACCACAGGCACTTTGAAGACAGCAGGGGTAGGACGAGGACAAAACGGACAGAGAATAAAGAAGGTGGGGGGTGGTAGAGATAGAGCCAGAGACAAAGGAGGACTCTCTGTTTGTACATGCTTGTGATTTAAAGGACGGAGCAAAGATAGGTAGAGAGAGAGAGAGAGAGAGAGAGAGAGAGAGAGACTGTGTGTGTATGTGTATATGTGTGTGTATAGCTACACACATGAAAGAGGCAGTAGTCTACTTCAGCAGAGCAAACCATTCAGAGAACATTTATCTAAAAGCCATCCAAGTGGGCTATTCTGTTATGTAACTCATGCAAACACAGACACTCACAACACACACAACACACGCACACTCACAAACTCAACACGTGTGTACATGGACCTATCTTTAAAGCTTTTAAGCTAGCAAAGACTCCCATGCACACTGTGTAAACTGAAAGCTGATAACAGCTATGACAGGTCACTGAAGAAAAATCATGTCTTCGTCTACCTCTCCATCACCTCCACTATCTGCTGACTGTCTGAATGACTGTTTGGCTGCGTAGCTGGCCAGTCAGCTACTTTGTTGACCTGGTGGCTGGCTGACTGAATGACTACGTGGCTAGCTGGTGTTAACTGGTGCACCAGGCTGTTCAAATTGGTACCAAAAGATTGTCAATTCAGTCACCATATGCATTTTGTGCGTTGAGGGTTGACAGGCCAAGTGATGTTGAAGGCAAGAAGCACCAAACATAACAAGAACCCGACCTTCTGCTAATGTAGAACATTTTTTTATGGGCTGGTTGGCTGGCATGACAACAGAACACCTCTCCATCTTGAAAAGCCACATTCTTCTTTGCACACATGCAAATTTCATACAGAGTTTACTTACGTGCATATGCACCCCCACACACACACATATACACATACACACTACTTCATACGATACTCCAAGAAGGACCTAGTGTTTGAGTTCACTGATGATCAGTCTGTAGCAGGTCTATGTGAAAAGCAGACCTGCTCAGGGCCTCAGGACTTTCCTAGTAGCAAGCTGGAAATAGCTGCTCAAATCATATCTCACCTACAGTCAAGCTGCAGTAAGGAGGTGTACAGTGGTAACAGACCAGCATACTGTACCACCGTGGAAACACTATGCAGTGATACTTTTTGGTGTTGAGGAATACTGTACATCATACAACAACAAAATTCCAATGTGCACCAAATATCACACAAAGCCTTGTATGATATAATTATATGAACATACAAGAAGGCCAACAAACAATTTTGATTATAGTCGTTACATTTTAACACATTAAATATAATGTTTTTGTTTGATTTATTGATTTGAATGTACTCCTATAGTGATTTTCTTAATATTTGGGGACAATCTCAAGGCACAGCTGAGCTCACTCAATGGCCCGACATCGTGCCTTACCACACAAGTTGAGAACTAACTGCACGGCACACAAGCTGGAGGGAAAGGTAGCACTCAAAATACATTCCACAAATGCTATGAGTTTAACTGGTACTAAAGTATGACCCCATATCTCTCAGAGACTGAATACCTGAATATCCTGATGAACCCAAAAATTGTTTTACATCAGCTGTAGAGTTATTTTTGTCTAGGCTTGCCAGTATTTGTTTAACTGTGGAGGTCTCTAAAGGGATGTGGCAGGCCCTCCTCCTAGCTTTTCACGTCCAGTTATATCAAGAGAGAGAGAGACACAGGATTAGAGATGGAGAGAGCGAGAGGGAGCAAGAGAAACACTCCCCCCCCCCAAGTCAAATTGGCAACAAATAACCTTTTATATCCCAATAAAATCATTAACAATTTCAGCATTTTTTGGAGAATTACATGTTTTACAACCATAACCATAAACAAGAGCATTGTAGATTTTTTTTTTCATGGAAAACAATGGTTGTCTGTAAAATAACACTGGCACTCACTATTTAACAGGGCTCCATATGAAACATACCAAGTTAAGGCAATGTGATTTCCCACAGATGACCATAATTCAACATGAATGGGTTTTCTCATATACTAAAGATGTACAAGGAAAAGATGTACATGTACATGTACATTGTGCATATGGCTCGTCGTGCATCAGACAAAATTCCATGGAACTAGGTTTTTATGGATGGGACGGGCAGGACTCAGAAAAAGAATTCCTCCATCCTGGATACACAGCGGACACATGCTTAAACATACCCCACCCCCAACACTCACTCACACACACACACACACACACACACACACACATTCTAACCTTACAGTGCTTGATACAGTCTATAGTTAGTATTTTAAAAGATTGTTCTTAAATTTGATCCTTTGTGTGTATGTGTGTGTGCATGTGCCTGTGAGAGTTCTTTTTGGGTGCCTGCATGTGTGCACGTGTGTCTGTGAAAGGGAAACAGACTGGCAGTTAGACAAAGGAGTTGAGACAGAAAGTGTGGGCTGGAGGGAGGATTGTGTTAGAGGAACAAGGACTTCAAAATGGCTCCTCCTTCAGATGTACTTATAAGGAATCACTGGTCGAGTGCCTGGGACTCCCTCCTGTTACTGACCTGTGTTTGCCACATTAAATCAAGTTTGTCTCAGATCCACCTCCATATACACACACACACACACAGACACACATATGCACGCACATGCACATGCATACGCAAGCATACAGACAGGCACACACACAGAGAAGCAGACACAGACACACACAAACACACACACGCTGCCCTCTACCTCCACCCCCACAATGCCCCTGGCCCACAGCATTGCCATATGTCCACCATAGAGGGACTGGCAGCTACTCTACTCTGTACTCTGCACAGACACTTCAACCTAACTGTGGGAAAGGCCTGCAGGATGGCTGGCAGGCCAACGCAAAAGACCCCAGGCTTTTGGGAAATATGGTTTTTCAGTTAATCCCATCGTTGCTTTATAGAAATATTGCTCAGATTGGTTTAGACATTGCTTTTTTCATTTTGAGTGCACCTGTGACACATGTTTGATATTCCAGCCGAACATACGTCTGCGTGGAGTGTCTATAGCATATTTGCCATCTACATCAAATTCCACTTCATCAAGGGAAAGCTCACCTGTCATTTGCCAGACGAGTCCTCTCACCTTTGTTTTATTTAGTGAGAAATCAATATCATTTCCACATAAGAATCATGGATGCTTGACAAGCCTTTGGGGTTGCTATAATTTGTAGCCCTCCCTGTAAGAGTGCTACTGCCCTCTGCCACATTAGCTTAATGCTACATGGACTACCTGTGGGGGCTGCAGTTACTGAGAATCTCTAGAGTCTGCAAGGTGACTGTGCTACTGGGTGGGATAGGTAATCATTTAACAGTGTTGATTTTCTATCATCTAGGTCAAGGTAACAATTGACAAAAAGTCCAGTAAGTTAGATCACTAAGGGCCTCACTGATACATAGATTTAACCCTATGATCATTTCAAAGATAATTATAACAGTAGAAATTAGTTTAGCTATTTATATATCACCAAGATAATTTCAGTTTTGGCTTGGATTTGGCTGCGAAGAAAATATGTGTAAAGGATGTGTAAGATGTGTCACTTGTCACCATATGTCAATGTGGGCAGGAGGGAAAGCCACAGGAGGGAAACTTAGTTTGCAAATTAGCCATATGGCTTAGAAATAGTTTGGGTTTTATTCTGCCATAAACCCATTTTATTACGAGGGGGAGTGGAGTGAAATGAAGGGATTAGAGAGGACAGGAAGACAGGGATGGAAAGAGGGGACAGACTCTCAGCTCTGTGTCCATTTAGCTACAGAATCTAGACAGACAAGTTGGCTGTGAGCATTTTGGATGCCTACTCCACACACCCAATTCAAGCTAAGCTAACTCATGTCACATGGAATTTGTTTTTTAAATTAAGCTGCCTGGTTGAAGAAAAGCTACATAAATAAAATAAAGTGACAATCTCTCTCAAATAAAAGCAAATCCTCAAAAAAGAGAGATAGAGAGAGAAAGAGAGAGAGAAAGAGAGAGAAAGAGAGATAGGTTGAAGAAAAGCTACATAAATAAAATAAAGTGACAATCTCTCTCAAATAAAAGCAAATCCTCAAAAAAGAGAAATAGAGAGAGAAAGAGAGAGAGAAAGAGAGAGAAAGAGAGATAGAAAAGGATGGATGCACACAGAGGAGGACAATGTGATGAGAGGAAAGGAGTAAGGAAACAATGTAGCTAGGTTTCCCTCTCTCCCTCGCTCTGGCAAACCAGCCCAGCGGGTCCCTGACTGCTGTAACAGGTAGAGCCAACAGAGTGACTCAGCACCGGGCACTTGGATGAAACCCAGATCCACCACTCTGAATTTCTGATGGAGAAGTGTCAAGCAAAGCAGGTCAGCACCCTCCGTCACTCCAAACCAGTACTGACATTTAGAGGCAAGGAAGGAACCAAGTACCCTTACGGTACTGAGAGAGAAAAAACAACTCAGCTGATACCCAAGGGAAGGCAGAAGTGATTGAGGTTGGAGGTGGGGAGGGGGGTGGGTTGTACTGTATTTGTTATTGTCTTGCCAAACAATAACAATAGGTTATCCTTCATAAACTTTTTGCATGACCACAGTACAAGCAGCCTGACTTTGTCTTAACCCCCACTGCATTGTTTAATGAACATGGAGGCTTGAAGAGAATGATAAGATTAGTGTGTGTGTGTGTGTATACATGTGTTCATGTGCAAAATAAGGGGCTGTATATATGGTACATGTTCACTCTAAAATCACCCTGATATGAGATTACGGCTAGTTAACCTTCTTAGTTGTTCATAAGAGCTTATTGTAACAAAACCTACTGACAACATTCCATTGTCCTGAGCAGCGAATGCAGCCTGCTACAGTACATGGAATGTAGCACACTCCTTTGAGATGAGACGTCCTGTGTTTTTCTTCAAAGCGCGCCTGTATGAGCAAGGGGGAGAAGAGGGGGGTGGCTTGGAGACAGAAGCAGTGGGGGTAGAGAGCGAGAGAGAGATGGGAGCAAGAGAGAGAGAGAGGCTGCAGAAACAAGGTAATTGTTGCATCAGCGAAGGTCAGATTCAGTGTGTGTTTGTAACGGCCTGTATGTGTTTTATGTTTCCCTGTGTGATGTGTGTGTTTACAGGGAATCTTTATAGGATTAATGAAATTGGTGTGTGTGTGATAGTATTCTTCTAGCCACAGACATCTTCCCTCGCACTTCCCAGGCCCCAGTCTCCTGAGATGGAAGTGAAACCCTCCACTCCTATCCAATTTCACCAGACGCCCCCTGCTGTCTAACGAGAGGACATGACTACATATTTGTAGTGGTCCCCCATTGAGGTTACCCCCTTCTTCTCCCTCCCTCTCTCCTTCTCTCTCACTCTCCCCTGCCCCTCCTCCACTCTGTCCAGCATACTGCTGTGTTATGAGTCTCTGTGGTTTAATACTAGCACAGAGTATCTCCTGGCCTGCTGACACATGCAAAGCACAAACATACACATGCACATGTGTACCTACACACACCCTCACACGCTCTGTGCTCAAAGTGCTATGCTTAAAGATGCCGTAGAGCAGTAAATAGAGAGGCCCTCTGTTTCCTTCTTCCAATCTGATTATTCTCTACTTAAACTGTGTGTGTGTGTGTGTGTGTTTGTGCTGTGGACAGATATGGATCTGAAGATGATCGACACCATCCATCCTGTTTGTGGATAACAGACATAAGGCTGAATCAGATCTGCCAGTGTAATTACAGACAGGAATTTGAGGAATGCTCTGTTCTGAACTGAGCCTGACGCCACGTATAGGGCCCCAGCAGCTGACTTACCCCCTCTCAGAGTGTGTGTGTGTGTGTGTGTTGACCTTGCTGTTGGGGGTGTCATTTGTTATAAATTACATATTTTCCTCAGTTTTTCCATTATCATGCAATCTAGAATGCATAGGTTGCTAAAACTCACTCGCTCGCTCCTGTTTGTGTATGCATGTGTGTCTGAGGGTTTCCATACGTAATGTGCATGTGTGTGTCAACCTCTGGGGTCCCGTGCCCTCTTTCACCCAGAGCAGCAAAAGGCCATGCCACTTATCTGTGGAATTCAACCTGAGCTACTTCTCTTCATCAACACTGCCCTGTGGAGCACATCGCCCCACACATGCACACACACCCTACATGTTTGCTTTGCGAATTGGAGAAACCAAAGATCAAGCAATGACTAGAGAGTGTATGACCAAGTCAATCGTATCCATCCTTCAAATACAAGACAGGCCACAAATACCACCTGGAACCTCCATAAAGTGTTCACATTGCTGACATAGTTTTCTTTCTGCATGTTTTAAATGTTGTGGCTTGACCAAGCAGGTGGTCCTCAGTAAAACTTGTCTTGAAAAATGAGTAGAGAGACACGGGAACACATGCATGCCCATAGGAAAGCTAAATCCAAGAAGACATCTCAAATGAATACCTTATTTTTATTCCCCATTTCTCCTAGACATAAATCAGCTGTTTTTAACTCTAAAATGAGACTAAAGGTGTTTTGTCCTATTTCTCAAATTCAACTCAAGAGAAACAGCCACATATAAGCTCATGTTTATCTCACTCTGATCAAAACAAGAGATCTCCAAATGATCTTAACTGTCATCTAACTCTCTTGAATAGTCTCCATGCATGAGACCATGAGATTAGAGAAAAATCTCAATATGATGTTTTATGACTCGCGGAGACGCAGGCAGGAGTTGAGACTCAACGGGCCGACAGGCCGCTTTATTTGTACCACAACATATAACAACCCGGTCTTGAAGGCCGCTTTTCAGGCCATCTCTCTCGGCTGACGTTCCACTAGGTCAGCCGTGGATACCAAGGCTCCAGGTCTGCCCA
Source organism: Monocentris japonica (assembly GCA_900323365.1). NCBI lineage: Eukaryota > Metazoa > Chordata > Actinopteri > Trachichthyiformes > Monocentridae > Monocentris > Monocentris japonica. Next base: position 76,124 of record OOFE01050047.1, read on the forward strand.
GGCTGCCTCCTTTGGGACAGGTCGGTACCTCTCTCACTCTCCGCTCCATAGTTCGACTCCACTCAATATCCTGTCAAACTAACTCTCACCCAGGGACACACACACACACACACGCACCCTGGCTGCAATCGGCCTTAATTGGCCATAGCTGGATACAGGAAGGACCATCCCACTGGCTCAATTCTCTCCTGCATCCAGCCTCACCCACACCCTCCCCCAGTCTGCCACAGTTGGAATTGTTGCTCCAGAAATTCCTATATACGTTTAATTTTTCACAGACAGTGTGTTGAATAATCTTTCTCTCTCTCTCTCTCTCTCTCTCTCTCTCTCTCTCTCTCAGGATTCATGGAAATTGACAATGATCTGTTGTGGAGAGGCAAGTAAATAATTTGGCGAATGTTGCTGCATACTTGAGTATACTTTAGGACACACTGCCTTTGTTTCATTGTGGTAGATCTTTATCTGACAGTATAAAACACACAGACAGATATTATTTTGTTTCTCCAGAATGGAATACCAGGCCGCCTGTTGCTGTGGAGAATGCCAGAGGACAGTGTCAGAGATAAGAATGGCAGCTGGAGAATGTGCCTGAGAGCACGCTCATACACTTTTTGAGTTAATGATATGTTAGAAATGAGCACACACACACACACACACACACACACACACACACACACACACACACACACACCTAAAGACCCTTCTACATAGTCCTGTCCAAAACAGATAGAGATTAGATACAAGCATCAGCTAAACACCTAAAATGTAAACGTAAATAATAGTGTGTACTGAGTCAATTTAGACAAGGAACTTCTTTGGACTACAGATTCATTATACACAACCAATTGAGCAGCACACATACCAATAAGCAGTGCAACCATCTGTTTCATTCAACACCATGACTCTGCTCAAACATTTTCTGTATACCTCAAAGTCATGTGGCTATCCTACAGTTGCTTATGTGCTGAGAGAAGGTGACTGATGTGTGGATGATGTGTGTGTATTGTTCATCGACTGTGTGTGTGTACGGGTGATTCTACAGAAACAAATTGCAGTCGCCACCAAGTTTTCAGATTTTGGACAGACAGTTACATCATGTAGTGATCTAATTAGCTCACAGGCTTTGTATGAGATGATGCAAAGTTAAAAAACACTGTTTAAATGCCACTTTATATTGGAAGGTGGCCGTCTCCACCTCAAAGCCTTCAATTTATGTCGATCAAGACAATACAAAAACATTTTTCAATAGAACACCTTGATATTTTTTAAATGAAAGTCAAAAAATTCTGTTCTATTTTGAGGATTTTTTTAAAATTGGAAAATATGAATGCCTTTAAACACAACTTTTATATTTAATATATATGCTCCACTGTTATATATTGTAGTCGCATTATAACTATTATTGTCAATTTTATTACTGTTAATGTATTCCTCCATGAAAAATAACCTTTTTTTACCCTACTTTAAAGTTGATTTGTGTTTCTTAGACTTGGAATAACATGTATATGCTTTAGAATTGGTGGCAATAGAACACCAGTTTTAAGATTTTTACACCCCCAATTTGAACACTTTCTGCAGAATCCATATACTGTATGTGCATATGTGCTTGCTCATGTATTTTGGGCATGTGCGTGTCTGCAGTACTGTGGGGTGTAATCTGACACCCAGGTCTGGCAGAGGGGACCCAGAGGTAAGAGGACTCTGACCCCATCTGGAGAGGCTGGCTTAGAGACAAAAGGCCTGGCTACTAATGGAAAATGAATCCAGATGAAAGGATGGTATACTGACAATAAACCAGTTAAAACCCCCAAATAAAGTAGTACACAGACAAAAAACAATGTGTATGTGGCTGATGGCTAAGCAGGTAGAACACATGAAAAAGATGGATAACTACAAACCTTGTGTGGTTGAAGAAATTATGAGAGGAGCCAAGCATCATTCTTTTTATGTGTGTCTGTCCTGGTCTGGCTCGTCCAGACTTCTAGAGCAGTCTATCAAATCATGTAGTTACATTACATTATTGTTATCTCACATTGCCTTGATATCAGATGTACAGTAGTCCATTAACACCCCCCCCCACCCACACCTATACACACACATACACACAATTGATCTGAGACTGCTTTTGTTCACTCATCATCATCAACATTATCATTAGATGACCGCCTGCCAGATATTATGAGTGGTTTTCTCAGTTCAGCGCCACTGGCCTCACAATCAACAATATACCTGCCAACAAAATAAATCTGGAATCAAATATATAACTGGCAAAGGAAATGGAGTCATTTCCCTTAATGTTTCTTCCCTGT
>OOFE01050047.1:78452-91882 GCA_900323365.1 Monocentris japonica
GTGTGTGTGTGTGTATATATATATATACTGTATATGGGCGTGTCTGTATTTGTGTACATTTGTGCACCATGAGAGGGGTGGAGTGGTTGTCAAATACTTTTCACTGTTGTCGGAAGTTATGTCCCTTTCTCCTCCTCTATCGATGTATAGGGCGCCACCCATACTATGAGGCTGTGTGTTACATGGAAAATACATCTGGCAAGAATATAGCCATTAAGCCTGGAAGCCTGGGGCAGCGCCACCTTCACAGACTCAAGCTGGCTTACACTGCACTGTACACTGCACTTGTACACTGTGTACAGTACACATTACAGATCCTACAGACATACTGTAACATGTTGACGTGTATATTAATTTTGCACAATGGCTGTCTAAATATAACTTAATAAATAAACTAAAATAAAGTTCCCCTACAGTGAAGTGGCCTAGTTCTCACTCACTCACACAACAAATATATATACTTTTTAAAATATAAAAGAAGATTGTTTATGGGTTCATATATATATATACGTATATGCTTTTTAAAATATAAAAGCAGAGTAAGTACCAGAACATTTTTTTCAGTTTGAGACAATTCAAGAAATGTATCTCCCAATAGAGATGGTGTTTCCTTTATTTTCACCAGGCTCTTCATGTATTGTACATATGTATGCATTCTTCTGTCAGAGCTCCATCTGCTTGCAGGGAGAATTTTGAGGCCCTTAGCAGACCCCTGAGAGGGTTAAAGTATGTTGGTCTCCTGCAGTTTCCCAGTAAACAGACTGAATTCTCTGCTGTGCTCTGCTCTAGCCGGTCTGTTTTAATTCAGCCTGGCTCCTTGTGGGCCCCATGAGGAGGTGAGGGCTAAGCTAGCTGGATCCCAGCCAGGTAACTATCTCAAACTAATAATCATGAACCATCAGAAGCCATCACCTTCAACCCAGTGACAAGGAGGGACAAGGGGACATGGGAAACATGATCACTTACCTGCCATTTTACTCTTTATCCCTTTCTTTTTGCTTCATTTCCCCAAACTCACACGTCCAGCTCCCTCACCCTATTTCTGTCCCTTCATTGTTATCAGAGGCTGCCAGTGAGAGAATATGAACATCATCACTGGCAATGTGGCCCTTCTGCAGAGTCAGTGTGTTTCTGATTCACTGACTCCCAAACACACACACGTATGCATTGTCCGGCCTCCCTTGTGACTGGAGATAAAGCTGTTACAAACTGAGCCGGGAAGCTGAAGCCTTGATAATGTGTGAATGCAATAGAGGAGGATGTATGTATAATAAAGAGTGGGCAGCGGGGATGCTCTTGCTACCAGAAATGCAAAGGGAATTTCTGTCTTGTTTACTGGCTGCAGTTTCACTCAAACTTTACAGTAAACCAAAACTAAATCTCTGGGGAAACATGCTAGGTGAAGACTTTTCCAGTGGCACACAGCATGTAGAATGTATTTTGTTCTACATGGAGCAGCATGCATTCCTCCATTAAGGGCAGTAACTTAGAAAATAGGCATTGACTCAGTCATCACTTGGATTGCACTTTGATGGCATACTTGAATGACAGGATGATGCGTTATGAATGGTAACACATAAAAGCTTATCTCCTTTTGAAGTAAAGATGACAGAGCACTAATCCTTGCATGTAATAAAATAAAGTGCTTGGCCATACTAGGTCTCATTCCTCACTATAAACTGCTGCTCTGAGTCTTTCAATCTTGCCTCCTAGTTTACATCAGATTTCTCTCTTCTCACAAGAATCTTAGCAATCACTGATCTGTGCCAAGAGGGCTTGCAAAACCAAGTGTCAATCAAGAGACCTTGAGTCAAGAGAGGCATATGGATAATGGGTTTGTCCTCTGTGTATTGAATGTGTGTCCTGTAAGCCCTGGCATGGACTTGGGTCTGGTCCTCCATATTAATGAAGACAGGCTGTTCTGTTCCTACAGTCATGCTATAGCCATGAGGCTGGCTTAGCGGAGATCAGTTTACTCTGCCATGACAGAGATTCAGAGAAATAAAACACATATGTTGGGCTTGAAGCAGATGAGGATATAGTAGACAGAATCAAAGGATATAAAACAACAAATCAATTTCTCATGTTTTTTTCAATGTAAAACAGAAATCAATTGAGTATCACATGGCATGATTACTTAGTATAGCATGAAACTGTAAATGGAGAGTAAAGTAAAAAGTAAAAAGAGTTTTTCTCTGGAAAATTCAGTGCAGTCTAACATTGCAAGTTCAAAACTATGAATAAGTTCAAATTCTATCAAATGATGTGGTTCTAAATATAATATGGCAACCATATGCTTTCAAACCATGAGTCTGCTGCGTACTGAAAGTTGACAAATGCATAGAAACCCTTGCCTTATTAAATAATGTACACATACATCTCTTAAAGAGAAGTCTTCATCATAATGGTCTTTGTACTCCAGATAAAAGGTGAAAGTGAATTACTCATGTACTACTGCTCCACCATCGAGGTATTGTTTAGAAAATACAATTTTAGTTGTGTTGAACCACCAGAAGACACAAGGAATATGTGGCAACCAGCTGATTGAGAAACCCAAGTTTTGTATAACAGGAATAGTCTAGTGCTTTGAGAACGGACAGGTTGCCACAGCTGCTCTACTACTAATGGAGGAATGGTGGTGGACAGATGGATAACGAGGGACCTCTGCACTGTACATACACAATACACACAAATACTACTGTAGGTTGTTGAAGTCTGTGATGCATCATGCGTCACTGTGAAATCTGTTTGTCAGACACAAGACTGCTTTCACTGACATGGATAGTCTAGTTTTATACCACATGGGCTTTTAGGCAGAGATGACTAAAAAAGACTAGTTTAGGAGTATGTGTAGTAATGATCTGTAAAACCAGCACGATGTACCTTAACTCACATTACATCATTTCATACGACGGAGCAACAATAGGTCCTGTACAAGAACCGCAGTTGCTGCTTCACAAGAGGTCTGTTATCAGTACCCGTCCACACAACAGTGGCACCTAAAGGGCGTACAGGTTTTATGATATACACACAAGCTACTGTCAGGATAGTATCCTGTCTGATAGTATGAAACAAATACAGCACTATGAGCACTGTGGGAAACTGAAGCCATTCTTGTGTGTTTGAAGTGGTCTGCAGCTAACGGTACATGTAAGGATGTTGACACAGCTGCATATGGATTGCCTGGACACAAACCCACACACAAAATTGCTTAGTGCCTGATTGCACTGTGCCCCCTCTGGAGCAGCTGGAAATCTCATACTTGAAAAGAAGCAATCGACCAGAGACAGTAAATGTTGCACACGTTAGTTGGACTGGCTGGCAGGCAGGTTATAGGGCCCTCAATAGCTGTCTGAAGGAGACTGATAAACTATCACACCTAGGACACTGCCACAGGCTATGTGATTACCAAGGCTGATTAGCAGAACCTTTACACACTGAAACTTCACCTGTCAATATTAGTCAGAGAGGTTTAGCCTCAGTGAGAGCATATGTTAGATTCAACATTAGGAGTAAATGACCAATAACATCTCTTTACTATAATGTTCAAAAGGGGGGGACCCTACTCCCTCAGTGGTTTCTTTAAAGAGGCTGAGGAGGGCTGAGACAGACAGAATGGGGAGACAGAGAAAAACAATCTGGCAGGATTAAAATTTAAGACAGCATGTGGTTGCAGAGGCGTGGATCTTAATGACTACAGCATCTGAGCTCAATCTGATTATGCTATGCATTTCACTGGACTAAAGCTCGATTTTCTTTCAATAGTCTGTTGGGTCTATTGCTAATCTTACATGCAGCTAACACTCTGGTTTGGAGGAATGAGGAATGACTGTAGATCTATGACAGTGTAACCTGATGTCTGCTATGGTGTTGCATCTGATGGTGGTTATATCACTTTTTTTTTTTAATCTGAATTGGGCTTCTACAAGTGTTTACCTTGGATTATGGCACAAGGGATAGTAACATTTTGTCCTGTGTATTAATGAATGTTTGGCTTCATAAAACTGGCATTGCAAATGCATGATAAGCTTAAGAGGCAGTAGATGAAATCTTCATTTAGGAAATGGCCAGTCTTGGCAACCTGCTCTATCCTTCTCAGACAGAGTGGGAGAAAGTGTGTGTGTGAGAGAAAGAGAGAGATGGGGAGAGCTAGGGGGGCCGCAAGTCTTACAAGGAGAAATCTGCTGAGGGCAAATTTCTATTGAGCCAAAATCTGCAGGAAAAACAGAACAAATGAAAAACATGACAGTGCCCAACCGTTACATAATAGCCCTCTAGAAGGACACATTCTCTAACAAAAGGACCCTGTGATGCATATTAGATCATGTTTGCAATGAAATATTTTACAATATCTGCATTACAGAGCATCCTACATGGGCCATTGAGAAACGACAAGAAGTTAACTAATCAACATAGCAAGCTTTTCATTATCTTACAGCTTAATACTACTGTGTCCTGTGGTCAGATCTGAAACATACTCTGTGCTTTATGTCAACCCAAGAATGCTCAAACATGGAAAAGAGTACCCTCTGCTGTTGGATATTGTAACATGGTAAAACAAAGCTCCAGCCAGCAGTGTTCAGGTCAAATTAGGTATCTTAATTCTGCCTCTGAGCCAGCTAACATGCTAGTCGGCTCACATTTATTTTGACAAAATAGCTGTGGGATCCTAGCTTCTGCTGGCGAACAAGTCATATGATCACACATAGTATTTACCAGACTGTATCTTTAGAGGTGAAATCATGCTAGTTCTAAAAAAAGGCTTTAAATTGGCAGACAAGCAAGAATCAAAGCATTTTTGCACACTGTAACACATATGCAATGAAAATAAAGTGAGTGATTTTTTGCAATACAGAACATGTTACTTTTTTCTTTGACATAAGAAACAAAAAAAACAAACAAGTAAAACAATGAATGTTTTCATAGCGACACATGACAAACTCTTAATATACTGAATGACTGGAATTTCATCATTTTAACCAAAAATCTTCCACCTTGTTGTCTTCACAGCACAATAAGATACAGACAGCGTGACCGAAGTATACAAAGTGCTACATTGTAATATTTCATCCATATATGGGGAGTTTGACAGATGAAAACAATGTTTTTCCCCAAGATTTTAGAATTTCTTAGTTTCATTTCCAGCTTTCTTCCTTAAAAATCCTCCAAGAATGCTACCCTCATTTCCTCCCCTTCAGTACCTTTTGAAAAGAAGGCAAGGCTTGATGGGCGATAAAAGATTGTCTAAGGAGTCCTGAACTTTGATCGTTCTTAAAAGAAGGGTCTCTGCTAGGTTCAGAGAAGGTAGTAAATGCATGTGTTTTGAGCAGACTGTAATCCCATTCAAATGCAATCTTTCTTTCTTCTTTCAAAAGACTGATGTGCTGTGATCAAAGCTAGTTGGTAACTGTGCCTCTACTTTGTGATATTTCTTTAAGCAGACACATGGTCAGCAACAGTGTTCACAGCTGAAAGGTAGCGGAGGTCTGTGACATTGCGTTGTATATGAAAGTGTTGTTGAAGGGCACAAACTGGTGGCTGATGATCTTAATGGCCTCTTGGGCAGCCGACCCTAAACAAACAGAACAAACATTTATTATTTTATTTTATTAGCACTATATAGATGAAGTTACCTGAATTAGAATCTCAATCAATTTCTGAAGATTGATAAAAACGTACCTCCCAAAAATGCAGCAACTGTGTGCAGCTCCGCAGCACCATAGCGACAGCTGTAGATTTTAAAAAGGGAAAAAATAAAACAATTTCAATACTTCAGCTTAACATGATTACGTTTTTTTTTTTTTTTTTTTTGGACAAATGTCACAAATAAAGCCCATTATCTGGCAAAGCCTGCAGGAATCAATCAGTAAATCCAGCAGTGACCAGAACTTACAACTCGTGAATGTAATCGTCTTTAATGTTGACATTGAGGCTGTACTCCTGCAGTAAACTGTTCACACAGAGCTTCAGCTTGCTGATGTCCTCCTCAACCTGGTAATTATAAACTCCTGGGAAGACAGAACATGAACAGGAGACAGAAAAAATTAGCCAATAGGAATAAACTCCTACCTTCTACCTGGGCAGAATTTTAAACCAGACCATGACATGCATGGTGTGACCTAATGGGCCTTCTCTCACTTTGTGACAATATGGTAGGTGTTATGGGTGATACTCAAGCCGTCTCTTTTGAGCCATAACATAAGCCTTGGTCATACCTGGGTAGCGGGAATGCTGCTGGTAGAAGCGATCAACAGAGCGCAGCATGAGGTAAAGGACCATCTCGCTATCTGGACTGTCCATGCATGAGGCTGAGGAGACAAACAAAAGGGAAATAAGTGGAATAAGCAAGTGGAACTACAGTGAGTTTAAGCACAACAGATGAGGATGAAAACAGAAAGGAGGGTTTAAGAATAAAGGAACTTAATCTCCAACTTACTGATTTCATCTTTATTTACTGAATCCACACTATATTCCTCAGCCAGAGACCTGCAGCGCACCACCCTCAGGAAGGCCGCATTCTTACCTAGAAAACAAAACAAACATATACAGACACAGCTAAACCTATTGCATCTTCAAATGTATAACATTCATTCCAGTTACAACTAAAACGGATTACGCTAAAACCCTGCAAAGCCTGTGGCTTGGAATGCACCCTAGCATTCACACTATTAGCATGTGCTATTGACAGAGTGTTGCTGTAATCGGGTTGACATCAGATTTGTGTGCATGAAAATGTACCCACTGAGCGTATGTGTGCATGCAAACGTGAGGGAGAGGGTTGGATATGAATGCGCAGGTTACTTACAGAACAATTTGATGTCCTTTTCAGGGATGCTCTCTGGTGGCTAGTGCAAAAGAGAAGTAAAGACAAGTCACTTTAAGTAGAAATCAGGTTTCACTCACACAACCCTTTCAGCAACACATTTTTTCTAATTGATGCATAGTAATACACTTGTTCACAGAGTACAGGTCGGACAACATACCTTTCCAATCGACTGCAAGAGACATTCTACATGCTTGGACACGGCTGCAACATCCTGCATGGCCTTTTCCCTGTAACTGTAATGAAACACATGCATTAATGGCAACACAGCAGCAAACATGATTACATGAGGCACAAAGCATGTCCTGTAAGAAACACTGAACATGGGACAGCAAACACATCCATTAATCAATGGTTCCTATGGTTGGGAAATATGATTTCATCCAATTTCAGTGTGATAATAATTTCTAACATGTCTTGATGTAATTTGTCTTCTCTCCAAGAGGCCCTTCCTTGCCTAAATCAACTAAGCTCTCAGCTGCTAATAACCACATCTTCCACACTTACACATTCTGAAGGCTGATAAACCTCTGAGAGTCTGCAATCATATCTGGTATTGTTCCTCGCACAGGTAGGTTGCCATTGCCTTCATTATGAATAAACTCCTTGACAGCTCGCAGCATCACCCAGAAGGACGGGGCCTGGTAAGCATGTATACATACAGACAGGCACAAACAACATACTTCAGCATTTACAAAGAGCATTCTTAATTCATAACATCTGTTAGAAAGGATATTTTCCTGAAATACCAGAAGTCTCCTTAAGTAACTACTTACAACTACATGACAGAGCAATGTGTATTATGGAACGGTAGTTTTAAAAGGGTCAAAGCAGTTTGATGGCACGAATTAACTCACATTAACTCACCTGTGATGTAATGTTGTTACACTGCTCACTATTGAAGAAGTCTTCCACAGCAGTAGGAATCTACAGAAATAAGAGGAGTTACTAGAGAAGTCTGCCTTGACTTCATTTGAGAACTGTGACACCTACTTTAGAAAACTAGTTGGTGAAGAAGGGTTTTAAAAGGTGTGGTATGGGACATAAGATAACTCATAAAACGATACAAAGATACAGTGTAAGAGATCTGGCACCTTGGTTGGGTTTAAAGCAGTATTGACATTCTTAACAGCCTCCTCAAAGTTTTCCTCATCCTCAGGGACACCATTATCATTCTTCAAGATCCCTGAAGGAAAGTAAAGAGATCAAAGATGTATTCTGGCAAAACAGAGTCAGGTGATCACCTGACAGGCAAATAAAAACAAGAGGAATACAGATACCTTGCCGAATAAGTTGTCTAAAGGCCTCTTTCTCCTTGTAATTTTTTGGTGGTTCACAGTTGTGCTACAAAGACAAAGGCAAAATGACAATTTATTGTACCGTAAAGCCGACTAAAGCAAAATCCTTGCACTCAAGATGAAATATCAGCGCTACAGTAATTTTCAGACATTGGATCTAGGAACTGTTATGAGCTCAGCTTGATAGCTGAGGTCTTACTGTACCTCACTGAGCCACTTCTCCAAGTATTTGGCAACAATGATTATCCACGGTGTGTGACTATGATCCTACAGACCCCATGAAGGATGGAAAGAAACAATATCAGTTGTGTGAAGCTGTCAAAAACTGAGACACATAAATGTACATGCACAAATGCACCCACACCAAACTACACACACCTTCTTGTCCATGCTGCCCAGGTCATAGGACTGGATGTGGTTCTTCAATTCAGAAAAGGGCTGGTCTAACCGCAGGTCTTCTAAGGCATTGTCCGGGTGTGATTCAATCACTGAGGGAGGAGATGGTAAAATTTAAACATAGTTTAACTGTGAACCAGAGTTAATATAATATCTTGGTGTATATCTTATAACAACAAGTCAAATGTAAATGTTGGTGTTATTAACCTGTATGCTCTTTCACCACTAGTCTCATGTAGCCGATGAGGCCGTAGGTTCTACAAACTAGGAAAGGTACACATGCACTCCACAGCACTGAGCCCAGCCTTAAACAAGTGCTGTTGAGTTTAAAAGACAAATGAACATATTGATTGAACTGAAAAGACAAAAGACATTTCCCAAATAAATGCAAATACAGTTTCTGCAAAGGATGTAAATCAATTCTTCAAAAGGCACAAGCAAAAATACAACATTCTCTATTTGGGTTACGTAAAGTAGATCTCATTTCAACAATGATAGGTCTATGCTGTAGGTCAGAATCAGAACCAGAATCAAAATCACTTTATTCACCAATTACAATGAATGTACAGCAATTTGTTTCTGGTTTGGTTAATGCAATCAAGTGCCTTGTGTGAAAATGTTCTTTAATTGCCTTAAGAGTAGTGATTAGCAGCAGGTGTGCATGTTCCAAAAAGCAGAATAATGATGTATATCCCTGCACTCAAATAATGTTTCAAAGAAACAAAAAGATGCAAAAGGCCACCCACCTTTCTGGTAACTGGATACCAATAACCAGGGTGAACCTATGGAAAAACTCTGGGTCGTTGTCCAGGAGCTTGTCTGGGCTCTAAAGAAGTAAAATAAATATTTTGATCAGGCTGTTCTTAAGTATGTACCATTAGCAAAGGTCTTCTTTTGACTATTATTACTTGAACACATTTTACAGTGACTAATACAATTATTAAATGTTATTAACCTCTATTGACACATCATTAGTAGTGTGAAGACGTTTATGGCATCATGCCAAAAGGTAGAAAAGAAACCAACCTCCTCGACAAAGTTTCCAGACACATCACTGTTAAGTTCTTGCAGCAGCTCAGTGGCAGCCTGTGCTCTGTTCTGTGACATGAAAACAGTGGTCAGTACTTTAATAATTAATGTGCAAATACATATATTTTCATTGTTACAAATGAGTATATAACAAATAATCTTAACTAAGGAGAGGAAAGATGTAGGGAGCAGAGAGAGAAGGTGGGAAAGAAAGAGAGAATGTGTGTGAGAGCATTTGTGTTGGGATCATACAATAGATTCATATTTCAATGGAACATACCTTTCCGATGCTGTTGTTGCTAAGAAAAAAGCTGCAAGAGAGGACCATGATCAGACAAAGAACATAAACACAGTAAGTTGAGCTCAACCTTCAAAAAGGTTGATTGAAACTACTGTCTTACTTGTTTCCGACATCTTCCCCAGAAACTGTATGTCCATCGATGATGGTGAAAGCTCCAATACCTGAGAAACAGATCAATTGATTCCATCAGAAAGATGGGATGGGGTATGACATATCAGGATTATAAACTGCATAGATCCATATTACATTACAGTCATTTAGCGGACGCTTTTATCCAAAGCTACTTACAATAAGTGCATTCAAAATAGGTAGGCAAGAGAACTACTAGTCACCAGAAATCGTAAGTGCATTTCCCTCCTAAACAAGCATCTAAGAGCATAACCAGTGCTAAGGTAAAAAAAAAATCGCTACCTACTTTTTATTTAATATTTTTTTACCTGGAAGTACTAGGTTTTTCAGTATCTCTGTTCCAGATGCTGTAGCATTGATAAGACAAACATGTGCATTCTCGAGGGCTTCTTGGCCATGGTCACCCCACAGTCTGAAAGCACAGAACATGCATTGCGATCTAAGTTAGTGATACAATTTATCCTTATCCGCTGTCAAAAGCCAGGAAGCCACCTTGCAGGAAAGCGATAACGCTAACGTCAGCTACTGGCATGCTTAGCTGCTACACCCCTTTGACTCTGCCCTGTACCTTAATTTGACATCAAACGCAGACGTCAATTATTTAGGGAGATACCGTTACCTATCGTTACACTTCCTGGCAAGTGCGCTTGCTTTGAAGCAGCAAAAAGAAAATCACAACAGCTCGTCACATACACGGTAAACTTTAGCTGGCAATAATGTGTCACGTTAACCGTAACTTGTTAACGTTAGCTAGTTGATGATGTGATAGCACAACTAGCTAGTCAGCTAATGCCAGCAAGCTGAACTAACGTTAGCTATCCTGCCACGCCAATTTAGCTGCAATGGCTTCTGAGTGAAAACGCTTAGTGCATTTAGCTTAAAAACATGGGCCACCATGTAAAGTCTACCACAATCTTTCATTTACCTTAGCTGCCTGTCATATTTCTGTTCTTTGGAGGCTTTGGTTGCTGCCATGGTAAGCCTTCAAGTGAAGCCTACAGATGCAATTTAGTATTCAGAACGCCGGATTCGACACAAAGACGTCAGCGCTAAAATTCAGACCCGTAGTTTCGATACAAATTCTGACCGCTAGGGTGAGTAGTTGGCTTTGTGTCAGACAATGTTTTCAGCAGACAACGAAACAGTTAATTGAGGTGACGTCTTTTATGAAACAGTGTGAACCTGTCCTGGCACCTGGCAAATGTACGAGTTTATGTTTTTCATTAATTTCATCATGACAATAATATAAAACATAAAATCAAGCCTTTTCAATTTAGATTTTACAGGTAATTTATTTTTCATGTAAAAGTTAAATGGTTCCTCAATCTGACTGTAGGCATGTTGAGAAATAAGTGAAACTTTTTCTTTGTTTCTTTGTTTCTATGTTCTCTGGTAATCTCACACATGAGAAAAAATTGCCACCGCTATTGCTAAATGAATGGGAATCATAGGGGCAGCTACTTGTGTGTTTACAGGGCTGTAAAATTGTTTTGTTTTGTTTTCCTTTCTTAGCTGAGCATTTGACAATATGTCGCAGATGCCCATATAACATCCATTCATTTGACATTAACAATGGCTCGATTTTTGATGAATTTGTGTAATTACCCGAAAATGAAACACTTTCACTTGATCATAAAACCACACTCAGTCCATAGAGCCGTATGAATATCACTTAAAAAGGAAGCATCTTCTATATACAAAAGTTAGAACAGAAGAGAATAGAACAAAATATAATAGAATAGCCATAACTTATGACAAGAATATATTTGATCAAGTGTAGCGTTAGTTAGAATTCAGATGGGGCGGAGGAGGAGGTGTGAAAAGGAGGCGTGTCCAGAAAGGATAATTGCCCTACCCACTTCTCCACTACAAAACTTCATCAATAACGCAGCACCAGCCAATGTCCCTGTCCGCCTAACACGTGTGTACCAGGGTGCAGAAGTCAGACGCCGGCAAGTATTTTTTAATCACACGGCAATGACAGGGAATCACTGGGGATATGGAGAGGAGGACGGTAAGATCTTACAGCATCCAAACTCACCAGAGCGTGCATCTTTCTCTCAACAGTTTATTAGTATCTCGTGCAGAAAAGTGAGGTCTGCTGCTAATGAGGGAGTGTAGGCAATTAAGCCACTGTTATTCTAAGGCAACGACTGTTTACTGTCCTTGTTACTGGAGCATTGCGTGATATATCCAGACCACTAGATGTTAAGGTAGCTGTTAATACGAGATTAGCCCCATTATCCTAAAGGGATGACTGCTTGTCACCTCAACAGACCGCTACTCTTGGGCATGTAGAGGTATGGATTGGTTTAATGGCAGGACTCTTTGCAAGGCAGAGACGTGGCATTGCATTAGCGTCATGGCCAGTGCACTGGATCAATATGATCAGCATTTGCCTTTCAGACATTTGTTTTATTTCCTCTACAGTTCCTCTATCAGTCTGGATGAAATTATTTTCATTAAAATGATCACTGAATTGAAGTGATTTTAGGTTCCAGGGGCTTCATCTATATGATTATTGCGAACAATTTTGGTCAAATAGAAGCCAAAGTTGTGATTCTTGCAAACAAAAGACCTTTATATCAAAATCAGTGGATTTGCACTTTTTCCTCTTTATTTTCTGCGATAAATCAAAGCTAAAGCTGTATTCTATCATAATCCTAGCTCTGAATGGATTTTATTTATTACTTTTTAGGACAAGTGACCCTATAATGGATCTCCGGAGAAGTTAAACAACAATTTTATAAATGAGGCCCCATTTCTGGATATCAACTGTTCTGCTTGACTTATATTTAACCAGCACTCAACCACACACTGGCATTATTACATACTGGCATTAGCTTGTAAACATTTAGGTCCTTGACTAATGTCCTGGCGGTTGCTTGTCTTCCTATATATGATAAGGTCCGTCAGTGTGGCACAAAGACTTTCCCATTGCCCAGGGGAGCCGCCAATCTCCCATTGACATCGTCCCTCATGAGGCTTCATATGATGCCAGTCTGCCACCAGTTCTCTTGTGCTACGACCAGTGTACTTCCATCAACATTGCCAACAATGGACACTCTGTAGTGGTGGACTTTGATGACTCGGATGATCGATCAGGTGAGGTGTGTGTGTGTGTGTGTGTGTGTGTGTGTGTGTGTGTGTGTGTGTGTGTGTACTCGAGACTGACTTGTGACTTTGTTGTCCCTAGATGTGCTCAATTTCTAGAATTCAATACATTGATATTAGGTTGTCTCTTTGGAAATCACCCCATCATTCACATTCAGGCCTAAATGTGGTGGTATTGGAAAAACTATTAGCAAGTCAATGCTTGGTATGGACTATGTCTGTATACAAAGGTTATTGGATGCCTTCACATTGCATACAATACTGTATTTGTATGTGGTTGACAGAGGTCACAGTTTAGGGATATTGGCTTGGCTATGTGCTGTCAGCCAAGATGCAGTGG
>OOFE01050049.1:2067-12193 GCA_900323365.1 Monocentris japonica
CCAGATTGTCTAATGTGTTACTTAGCATTCCAGCGTTACTCCTTGTGGTTCCCCGGTTACTCAATCTCTGCTCTGCCTGACTCTGCCTTGCCTGATCCCTGTCTGCTTCGTCTATATCTGACATCAGAATAATCACAATACTCAAAATCTATCTATGGACTTACCCTTGAGTAATAAAGAGGACCTAAAAAACTCCTTTCAAACCTGAATAAATTCTTTGATGCTCACTAACTTTTTTTTATCATAGCATTTAGCGCACAACTCAAAACACTCCTGAAATTCTGGACGAGATGGGAACTCCTGCCCAGAGAAATGACAGTGGAAGTGGTCAACAGTGATCTGCCAAAATCCTCCACCTGTTTTGAAGCACTCCATCTTCCAGCATAATATTATGACTATGAAGCATTTGTGACTGACATTCAGGCCTGTCTGAACTGATACAGACTTTGGTCTGATTTAGACTCAGATCTCTCCACAAAAATGTGTCTTTTTCAGCACATTTCCCTCAGTGCTTTTTAAGCTTTTAGTCTGACATTCCAAATGTATCAATATTATGTAGGCCTGAAAGCTCCATGAATGCTGAAAACATTTTTTTTTTTTTAGTTGTACCTTAATATTACTCTCCTAACTCAAGATGGCAGGGCTTAACAGTAAGGATTCTTTCCACTGGCCATTGGTTCAGATTTTCATTCGCAACATTTTCACTGGCCCTGCTCTGCTGCAAAAATAAAAACTAGCTATTTTTGAGCTGTGTATAAAAAAATTAGTAAATAAGGCTCTGTCACTTTTTCCAAAAGAAAAAAATGTGTTGATCGATCATTTTTATGCTGTCCTAGAATCAAATTCCTACACTGGCTTCAAACATTCTGTCCGCTACAGGCTTGTTGCCCCCGGGGCCGTGACAGACAGACAGGATGAGAGTTGGCCGCTGGCTGCTTTATTTGTATCACAACAACATAAGACGACCCGATCTTGACTGCCACTTTCCAGCTCGTCTCTCTTGGCCAGCGCACCCCATTTATTTATTTTTTCTGCTCACTCGCCTCACTTTTGCCTGCCTTGCCTGCACTTTGTACTGCCTACAAACATTCACAGCGCTGGGAATCCAGTGACAAGCATCAAAAATGTTCAAAGTCATATCGACGCGCAACCAATGACAATGCTGCAACGACTAAACAGCACTGGCCCGATAGGGCAAGTGACAGATCAATCAACTGTCCCGAACCTCTCTCATGCTGGCCCCGGGCCATCCTTATTGTCGAGCCCTGAATGGTATCCCATATTGACCAACTGCAGACAAGCATCCATCAAGTACAGTTGTAGCTCTGTTATTGGTGGCAACGATGAGATACACAATTAGCTGAGAGAATCCATCAATGCCACCATGAACAATGATTCTGCATCTACAGCGGGAAAAAGTTACAAATACCACAAGGATAGAAGACAAGATACATTTAGCCTACCCAACAGTAGCTTATCTGTTTTATTTCCTGACAACATATTTAGCTTGGTGAATAATTTGAAACCATTTGGTTCACAAAATAAGCTTGACAGAATTTAACAAATAAGCTTGAAGTGTTACACAGTGCTTAAGTTAAAGTCATCTCTGGAGAGTCCTGAAAATGGCTGTCCACCGACGGTCCCCATCCAACCTGACAGAGCTTGAGAGGATCTGCAGAGAAGAATGGCAGAAAATCCCCAAATCCAGGTGTGCAAAGTTTTTCCTTTTTAATAAATTTGCAAAAATTTCTAAAATTCTGTTTTGGCTTTGTCATTATGGGGTATTGAGTGTAGATTGATGAGGGAAAAAATCAATTTAAACGATTTTAGCATAAGGCTGCAACATAACAAAATGTGAAAAAAGTGAAGGGGTCTGAATACTTTCTGAATGCACTGTATATAAATTTTCATTGTGGAATTTATTTATTTATTTAGTCATCTTGTACAAATCAGAATATAATACAGCAGAATATAATTAATAAAAGTAACTTAAAGATATATTATTGTTAAAATGTAACTTCAACTATAAATCTTCCCACCTTAGCTGTTATTGATGATTTTACTTCTGGGTTCTTCACCTTAGTTAGCACCTAGTTTGCATCGACTGCTGCCATACAGTGATGTATATAAACGATTATATACCTAAGATAACACATTTTTTAAATAAATCATTGTTGTATAAGCAGTGCTTCTACCATATGTATGTATACTATACCCTATGTTTGCTAATGTTAATGTATTCTCCATAGAAGAGATGAAGGTGCTAATTGACTAGGGAGCCAGAGAGCTGAGATCACATTCAAATTGCCCAGTTTCTCATTTCCTACCTCCTGTTTTTTCCTCTCCCACCACTCTCTTTCTCTATCTGTCTCTGTACACCTTTTCATCCCATCTCTCAAATTCTCATTTCTTTGTTTTCGATTCTTTATCCTCCTACCTTTTGCCACCTTTTCCCATTTCTCCCTCTGTCTCATTCAGCTATATTGTCCCATCATCAACAGCCCATGAGGCAGAGGACTAAAAGACAGAGCAGTAGGGTTAGACTGATATATGGGACTAAGAGACTAAGATTGGCCTTTTATTAAAAATAAGATATCAGCCTGTGAAAGTCATCCACCTCAGATATAATGGATATGATGCTTATTGATTACTATAACTATTTTCCTGGATTTCATTGGAGAGTTTCAGTGTCCCATGGTCAAATGCTGTTTCAGAGGCTTTTCCACCCTGAACTTTTGGCATGAAATTTTTGGCATGAAAATGGTTAAATAGCAATATATTGAATATCGGCACAAAATATCTGCTAACTTCACTCCAAAAATACTGGTATTGGCCTTCAAAAACCCATATCAGTCAAACCCTAATTGAGACTCATAGTGACAGTGACACTATGCCAATACTAGGTTAAAATGAATGGAAAATTTAAGACTACAACGTGCATGTATTTTTTTCTCCAGGGATTCTATATAACTGACAAACGGGACTTCTGGATAAGCATGCACAAGTTGACAAGAGAGAGTTAGAGAATTGCTTTTGCCATTCTAACGTCAGGATAGTGGGCATTCCAAAGAGGATGGAGGGAAGTTTTCGGGGCGTGTCACTGGCATGGGACAGGGCATGAAGGCTGGAGAGATCCACAGATGCAAGAGGAAAGAATCACAGACCAGAGGTATGGACACAAGTCATGTAACTTGGATTCAAGTCGAAATAAACTGAACAACAAAAAATAGCCTACAGGTCATTTTCGAAAAATTAACTGAAGCTCCTAGTAGCAGCCAACCAGAGTAGTAGTGATGGGTCGATTCACGAGTCAATCATTCATTTCTTCTATCAATCAATGATTCAATCAATGCTTATTAAAGGTGAACAAGCCAAATCAGTTCACTAACGGAACTAAATCGAAATTTAAAATCAGTTTGGTGTCTGTGGCTGGATTGCGCTCCGTACTCTAGCCGATGCCTTGCATACACAAAATGAGCTAGACAATTACAGGCTGCCAAAGATTATTAGCTTTGCCTTCAAGGACTACTCTGTCATTAAGAAGAAACAAATTGCAACTTGCAAATTACAACTTCAAACTTTGTTTACTACTTGAAGTTGTACAAGGAAAGGTAAGAGCAGGCTAGTTAGCCAGCTAATATTAGCTAGCCATACAAAAACTTCTATGACAATGATGAAATCAACCAAAAAAATCAACCTGCATGGTTGGTTCTGGGCTACAATCGGCCAATTATATGATCTTGGTTATTGTTACCTCATCTGTAAAGTAAAAAAGATGGCATACATTCATTAGCCTACTACATTTTAAAAAAATGTAGTAGGCTCAACATCATCATCATCTATATTCCAAATAGCCTCTATTATTAGACTCATAGAAATTACCTAAAAATGAAAGTAAGCAGGATAATAGAGAGGAGTTGTATCTGTCACAAGTCATGTAGGTCCATAAGACATTTTCTACATTTTATTGGATTTGAGGAATACCAGATGAACAAAAACATCGGAAGTGACCCCCAACAGCCTCAGTTGTCACACTTCATCAAGACCCATGCAGTGCAGCTCTACAACCTCAGCCATCCACAGCAAAAAGTAATCACCAATTCAGTACTGTCTGATTTGATTATAGATTGCAATATGCCACTGTGGAAAACAACAGTTTCTGGCACTGTCAGCGGTTGATATTCAGTATAGCCCACTGTGTTGCAGAACAATAACATCAAAAGTAGAGAACCTGGTTGCATAATGTAGATATTTTTTTTCATAGTCTTTTCTTGTAGGGCTGGAGCGGGTACTCACTTAGAGGTTGGAGATCACAGGGGGTACAACACTGAAAAAAGTTTGGGAATCACTGGTCTAGGGTAGGGAGAGAAGGGAGGGAGAGAAACGAAACTAAAGTCAACTAAAGTAAACTAAACTCTATAAGCTAATACTTAATGCAATAGTATTAGTGTGCCGCCTTGAGTCTGTTCTCCCTAAGATCATTTCTGAAGATCAGGCTGGTTTAGTCACTCATTCACCAACATCTGAAGACTCATAAACATTATTCAGACTCCTCTCTCCCTCCAGAAGTTGTAATTTCTTCAGATGCAGAAAAGGCATTTGATCAGATATAGTGGGATTATTTGTTTATAGTATTACACTTTTGGGTATCACCTGCACATTATCCAAACTTCATGAAGTTAACTTGCCCCCGTAGTTGCTAATGTGAAGTTAGATTTCCAAAAAGATGGAATAGCTTACTCATATCTTTGTCTGGAAGAGTAGAGTGTGTTAAGATGAATATCCTCCCCAAATTCTTAAATGGGTTCCAGTGTCTACCTATTTATCTTTCTTAATCTTTCTATAAATCTATAGATCAGGCAATATCTACCTTTATTTGGGGTGGGAGTATTCCAAGGGTTAGCAAAGACCTAGACTTGGGTGGTCTCGCACTTCCCAATATGCATTATTACTGGCAGGCCATTATCAGACAAATGTTTTTGGTTACGTGCCCCCTGTCAGGGGCATCTTTTCATTAATCATCGTCCTTACCAGATTTGTTTTTTTCATCCCTCCCTGTCCATCCTACTCACTAACCTCTTGGTATTTTCAACCCTAAAAATTTTGGATCCAATTTCGGCACCATTTCATCATTTCTATTCCGCATCCACATTTGGGCCTGTTATAATAATCACATATTTACCCTGTAGAACTCTCTCCTTAGACTCTGCAGTCATGTCCTGGAGTAACTTAGATGTTTCAGGCATCTCTATGCGGGTGACACATTCTACAGCTTCACCTCCCTTTGCAGTTTACCTTCCTCTAACTTTCAGCTCCTTAAACTATCCCCTTATCAAAAAGGGCTTGCCTCTGATATTTATTTTAACACCATGTCACTAATTGATAATGTGTGAAATCAAAAGCTAAATGGGAAGAGACACTTGGTATGGAGAGTTTTAGACCGGGTTAATATATCATCATGGGCAAGACTTGCACATGAAATTTGATTCAGTTGAAAGTAGTCCACAGACTTCACCTGAGCAAATCTAGGCTGGATGAAATATATCCTAAGACCCAAGATTTGAACGCGGTGGTAGTCCCCAAGCAGACTTTACACCTATGTGTTGGTTACGCACCAAACTTAATGAGTTTTGGTCTTTAATCTTTCAGACACATTCCAAAGTTCAGGATGTAGAAATATCCCATTGTTGGCCTCCAGTCCAGTGACACTAATATATTTGCCTTCATGACACTTCTGGCCAGGCAGAGAATCTTGGTGGCTTGGAAGTCTCCGAGATCCCTGTCATTTTTCACCTGGCTAAAAGATGTGATGTTCTTTTTAAGATTAGAGAAGATTAAATTTGACCTCCGAGGGACCAGTGATAACTTTTTTAAGCTATGGAAACTGTTTTTGGATTACTTCAACAACTTACCCGTACTTACAACTTAAATACTCATATGCATGACTGAGAGTCAGACTTCTCCCTTTCTACCTATTTTTCCTTCTTGCATGCAAACTGGACATCGCAATCCCTTTAAGATAAATCTGTTTTCTGTATTCTGGTACACTAGCCTGATTGCCTTCAACCTACTGTAGCTATTGTTGGGTACTCATATCTATTTACTTAATTATTCATTTATTTATTCTCTGGATTATTTACTTTGTTCTATTTTACTTGTATTTTTTGTTGTGGGGGTCATAAATGTAGAAAACAAAATTAATGTACAATACATGTTACTTTCTCACCAATAAAGAATATTTCTGAAAAGCATAGCATCTATTGGTAATCGGCAGCTTCAATCCAAAAATATTGTTATTGGCCTTCAGAAACCCCTATTGGTCAAGACCTAGAGAACAGAGCAGAGAGATTAGTGGACTGAAGCTGATGCCTGGTGACTTCTGGCGCATCAAATATTTCAGATTTATGGTTCAACTGGTGATAAACAGGCCCTCCCCTTTACACAAACGGCAAAAACGTAGTGTGCGTGTGTGTGTGTGTGTGGCAGACCGTGGGCGGGGTTGAGGCGTGGGCTGGATGCAGGAGAGAATCAAACTAGAGGGCTGGTTCTCCCTGCATCCGGCACTGGCTGCGACCCATTAAGACCTGTTAGGTCTCTGCAGGTGTTTACAGATTGAGAAAAAGGAATCAAAGCATTTCACAGTGAACAATAGTGAACACATCAAGCTCCTAATTCCTAATGTGCACACATATACACACACATGAACATTAGGCTTCAAACTATATGGGTTTTTGAAGGTCAATACTGATATTTTTGGATATTTGACCATTTTCATGTCAAAAAAAAGTATTCAGTGTTTTTTCCGGTTCCGCCACTGAGAGGCTGACAGCTTAATTTTCGAGCTCCGCGACGGTTTTGTGAAATAACCCCAAAAAACTTTAGTTTTGTTAATCCCAGTGCACATTTTGTTTAATAATGGAAAAAGGGGCTACTACTAGAAGTAGGACAACCATGAATGTGATAGAAAACGATCCCGAATTGAGGCAAGGCAGCCGGGGCAGCCGTGGCAGCTCCCCGGGCCCGTAACCTGAGGATGGCCCCGAAGCTAGCCTGCGGAGTATTCTCAACAAACTTCGGGAGTTCAGAAGAGACAACAGGGTACAGCTCTCTGACATCAAACAAGAACTGAAGAGAGCAAATGACAGACTGGACGAGGCAGAGGGGAGAATTGGTGAAACGGAGATCGTGCTTTACGGAATACCCGAAGATAAAGAGGGCACCGATATGGTTGGCTCTCTGGAAAACTTGTTGAAAAGCGTGCTCAACCTTCCCTGTGACAGGGAGCTCAGAATTGAGCGGGTACACCAAGCACTGGCACCGAAGCCCAATGGATTGCAGGCAAAGCCCCGATCTATAGTGGTCAAGTTCGGGAGTTACTGGATGAAAGAAGAGGTGCTCCGGAGAGCATGGCAGAAAAAAGAAGTGCTCTGCAACAATGTCCGCTTCTACGTTGACCATGACTTCCCCCCCCCGAAGTGCTTAAAAAATGCGGTGAATATGCCGAAGACAAGAAAGTTTTGAAAGAAAAACAAATAAAGATTCAGGCTGATTCATGATGATGGCACCCGGCTATTCCAGGATGCTGCAGAGGCGACGAGGAACATGGCTTCACGAGGGTATCCAGTTACTGTGGTGAGGTCCTCCGCTGCTCCAGACCAAGAGGAGATCCGGCTCCTGTCTATTTGGCAGGTGGCAGGGAGACGGCGCGACCGGGGTGGAGATCAGGAACTCGGTGCAGCGGACGGCTGCACACAACCCAAGGAAAACCACCGCTCTCAATATAAGGAAAAACTTAAGGAATTCAGAAGGCGATCCCCCACGGCAGAAGACTGATGGTTCGCAGTCGTTTTGCAAATGCAAGTAAGTTTTATTTGATTCCCATCTTGGTTATTTGTCCAGAAGACTGCCATGGAGTTTTACATACCAGTATGTGGGATTCCTACTGTTGTATTTTCTATCTAATTAAAGGAGTCGGGACTTGTTAATTGGCGAGTCATCCACGGTTTGTTTTATTTTAATTTTATTTGGACTTTGGCTAGCATGTGGCCCCATTTTAGGGCCTCACCACTGTCGCGACGTGGGACTTTCCTTTATAGGGGCTTTGACTTTACAAAGTCCTGCAAGGCTCTTTTGAAACGAGCCTCTACATCGGAAACAACTGTTCTACATTGTTTCGGTGACGTTCTGTTAAAAACTGTTTCACCTTTGTCTTTGTTTTATGTTCCCTGGGAGAGATATTTTTAGTGTACAATTATAATGTCACCAGGGATATCGGGAGAGGTTTTATTTGTGGTAATGGATGTAGGAGACTATGAATAAGCAGGTCCTTAAAGTTATTTCATTTAATGTGAAAGGGATTATAAACCCAGCTAAGAGAAGTCACATACTGTCAAAAATGAAAAGGAAAAATGCATAGGTTGTGCTCTTGCAAGAGACACACCTCACCCCATCACAACATGAAAAACAAAGGAGAATGGGGTTTTCAAGGGTATATTATTCATCTTATAAATCAGGCCATAGGAGAGGCGTAGCAATTTTAATATCACAAAAAGTATCTTTTGAACAACTTTCAGAAGTAACAGACAAGTACCTAGTCTCAGGAAAAATGGCGTTGTAATAACATTATGTAGCATTTATGCCCCCCCTGGAAGTGATTTTGCTTTTTACAGGAAAATATTTGATTTAATGATAGGCGCCACAGGAATTGTCATATGTGGTGGAGATTGGAACATCCGTCTTAACCCAAAACTAGATTCATCAAAAAATTCGACCGCTACATCATTGCATAGAAAAATTAACGTTCTCATGGCAGAGCTGGGCATATTAGATTTCTGGAGAGACTTTTACCCATCAGGCCATGATTATACTTTTTACTCATGCCCCCATGATACATACTCAAGAATAGATTATTTTTTGTGTTAAAGAGAGATCACCATAGAATGCATAGCTGTGATATTGGATGTATTGATTTATCTGATCATACACCTCTCTCTTGCACTGTACATATTAGTGATAACCTGGGAAGAACATTGTGGAGGCTAAATACAAGTATCCTAAACAACCCGCAATTTAAGACTCAAATGAGAAAGGAGATAAAAATATTTCTAGAAGAAAATGATAAGAGGGAGGTTGATTTAACTATCGTATGGGATGCCTTAAAAGCAGTCGTCAGGGGGAGAATTATATCTCCCCCTCACGAAAAGAACTATAAACTATGAGTCAGGCTCAAAATCAATAAAACTTGTGGCGAGAAAGCTACAAAAACAACACTATATACAAAATAAGGGACCTGGATTTTAAAACTATACAATATAAACAAGATGAAATACAAAGAACGTAAAAAGTACAACAAGTTTTTGTATACACAACCGCATCTAGAGGGTGATCAACAAATTGGCAAGTTCCTTAATTCTCTCAACCTACCTGTCCTATCAGAGGAACAAAATCAAATATTAACAGCTGTGGTAACTGAGACAGAGCTAAACAGCGCCATCTCCAGGCTTAAAGTGAATAAGTCACCTGGCCCGGATGGCTTCCCCTCATAGTGGAATAGGGCTTTTCAATTTGAATTACTGCCAAGCCTTCTTCGGGCTTGCAATACAACCTTAACAGATGCTAAAATGCCTCCATCATTGAGCGAGACAGTGATCATTAGTTACGTATTGTAACTCCAGATTCTATGAGTATAGGCGCAGCCCTCTAACGCTATCGCTAGTGGGTTTATCCCCCGCGCACATGCGCAGCACTGAAAAACTCTAATCCACGCCCACCTGTTGTGTGGGCCCCACCTCGGTCCTCACCCCGTGTATAATATGGACTGAGACCGGACAATCGGTTCCCCAAACAGCTTTTTCTTCAGCTATTCAAGGAACCAGTGGGGCCCAGAACTTAGAGGGCTGTGCCTATACTCATAGAATCTGGAGTTACAATACATAACTAACGTTCTATTTCGTATAGGCTTCGCCCTCTAAGGCTATCTCTAGTGGGTTAAGGGCGAAGCAGGATATAGTCTATGCCACACTGGGTCCGTTCGGTACCACAAGCACAAACACACACCTACTTCATAAGAACCAGTAAACGCTCCATGCCCAGCCACTGTGTCATACTCAATGACGCATCACAGAGA
>OOFE01050050.1:3533-18282 GCA_900323365.1 Monocentris japonica
GGGCACTGTGAAGCCCTTAGAGACTGTAACAGTGATTAAGGGCTATACAAATAAATGTGATTTGATTTGATTTAGGTTATGAGCCTAAAACCCAAAAAAGATCAAAATGACCAAACCAAAATTTGCCTATTTGTTACAAAGTATGCAAAAATTTAGTTTCATTCAAGAAGAAATTATATGTGGCTGCAGAACAAAGGTTTGAAAATTATTTATTTATTAAATGTTTTCTATCTTTGCAGAGCAACACTATGATTTGATATATATGTCTTTGAAATAGTTACCAGGAGATCTAAGTTAGTCCACAATCACTGTGCTGCACCAATGTTATTTCCACTGTGCTGTTTGCTAAACTCGTGTACTTTTCGTTTATTAGACAGGCCACTGAGCAAAAACACACTCAGACTATTTACAATTATGTTTTCATTCCTGTACATTTTGATGATCTTCTTGCATAAATACTTTTAACTGAGAGCAGTACCTTTACCAAATTTGGAAACACATGGAGCACAACAGAGACAAATCAGTGGCACAGCCAATAGACAGTGAACTACAAATAAAGGGTCCCTTTGTGTTTTTTTCCTGTGACTACTTTTGTTGCTAGGTAGCATTAGCTTCCTGGAAATTGTGCATGGAAAATGTATTTATTTATTTATTTTCAGGAAATAGGGATCTCATGGTTTTATGTCTCTGGCTGTCATAAATGTTCTGCAACAGCTGTTCTCTGTTTCTCTTCTTACTTCATGGCTCCTACTCTGTCAGGATGAGCTCCACTTCACTTAACCAGGACCACAATCTCAGAGACTGCTGCCAGCCATTGCTCCTCTCTACTCCCCAAGGCATTTCTTTAAAAGCAAATAAGCATATTGTATATTTTATGGTATCTCTGCTTTCCTAGACACATAGAGCAGAGTGGAAAACAATGGGAAAGTTAGGAGAAACGATGACATGCAACTGAGGTCATGTCCCATGTAGTAGGCACCATAGTTTGCTTAGAGACTAGGAACCCCCCTCCCACCCCTCAAGTTAAAACTACTATATAACATGACACACGGTGATGCTGACAGACATTTCACAGCCAAACCAATAAGTTATGATGTGCACCACTTTCTCTTTCAGGGTATCATCAAAAGCCATGCTAACCATTGACATTATTCTGAAGCTCATTGCATTATGATTGGAACCATGAAGGTGGTCTTTACAAGGTGGGTATCTGAGAATGTGAAAGAAGAGGTGAGCCAGGAGTAGAGACACTTCATCTGTCAGCAACCTGTCGGTCTATCTGGGTGATTCATGGCAGCCATTTTGTGTCAAAATCTCACCACAAATCAGTTTCCCATGGAAAGGAGAATGACACTCACTCTGTCTGGAGACAGTCAACACAGGAACTCTCAAATATGTGTCAGAGATAGAGAAAGTAAAGTAACTTTCCTGCCGAGGAAAATATGGGTTCAAAAGCTGATACACACAAAACACATCAAATGCTTTCATTTGCTTGAGTCACCAACTGCTGTTTTTCTGCAGTTCTTTAATAATTCAGAGCCAGAAGACAGGAGGCAGCCATGTTTGCTGTATTTATCTCCATGTTTGTTACTTTAGCACCATGCAATATAATTGTGTTATACACATAGCTCCCAGCATGGTAACCTTTAAAAATGATTTATTAGGTTTCTATCAACGGGGTAGAAAAAATAAAAGTCCCTTTGGTCTTGAGTCACAATGCCACTCCTGTGCTGCGACCGCACTAGAACATGAAATATTGGAAATTTTCCCCCCACTTTCTCGTTTAGTTTTTATCACTTCTCAAGTTTTTAAGTGTCTGCCGTCGCCCTAGTTTTCCCCATTCCCTCCTCCCTTTTGAAGTGTAATGTTGGCAGAATAATGGAGAATTCTCCTGTCTATAAAAAGCTCCTGAAGTCAGGAGGTGCACTACTGCCAAATGACACTGAAAGCAATTACCGTATTTTTCAACACCCTTTTCATAGGAAGGGATCTGTCTCGAGGGCCACTCACCATGTGTATGAGACTCATTTGGTTCCTATTACCATATCCTGCCACAGCTCAGTCAAGCCTTGCCTGTCACTGCCTCATCTATTCAATGTCTTCTATGTGCCATGACCATGTCCTTGTGTCAACGGAGGATAAAGAAAAATAACGTGCAAGTCTTTGTTTTCATTTCCCTAGCATCTTGGCAGTGTTCAAATAGTCACCGCTCAAAGAGTGACTGTCTGTTACTCTAATGACCCTGCATGGGTGACGATGGAGCAGAAATGTGATTAAATAAGAAAGGAGATTTTCTTCTTTGCCATTTGGTAATGTTGGAGAATTGTGAATTCAGCGGAAAAAGGTGCGCGTCACTGCCTTCCCTCTCGGCGAGAACAAAGCTATTGTCGAATGTCACAGAATGCACCTCAATAAAGCAAGGGGGGGGGATAAATGGTGTGATTTTTTTCTCTCCTGCTGTTTTCATCTTCCTGGATATTTCCACCACTGCACCCCTCTCCGCACACACACCCCACATCCCACACCCCTCCACCTCCTCCCTGTCCCCTTCTGGTGCTTGAACTCTGTGTGGGTTTGCTGTTAATTGGATTCAGATTGCAGTAATAATATAGTCTTGTGTACAGCGCCGTTGGGCTGGGCTGACTTGGGTTTTCCAGAGTTGGGCCATGGAGTTAATACTTATATTGTAGATAAAGTAGGCAGTCATACAGAGTTGATTGTGTGAGAAAACAGTCTGCTATGCATCTGCTCAGCAGGCAGCATAGCCAGCAAGAAGAGGTCACCTAATCATTAGCGCCCCGAGGATGAAGTCATCCCGCTGTGCGCTGAACACCAGTCAGTTCCCCACACATGTGTCTGTCTAAGTGAACACATCATCACTGCTAAGCGTCCTGCTAAGTCTGCTGGGTGTACGTTCTTTGTGTACAGCGTGTGTTACTGTGCTAATGACAGGTAGTATTGTTACGATCAGTGAGGGTGGACCCAAACGCAGACTCAGATGAGAAAGATTTGGTGTGAAAAGGTTTATTGCGAGGTACAGGAGGTGAAATGATGATGGCAGCCGAAGGCGGCTGGCAGGGTACGGATGAACAGGGGAGACTGAGGATGGCGTGGACGTGGCTGGGTGGAAACAGTCAGGAACCTAGCAGGCAAGCAGAGCAAGTGGGGCAGGCAGGGCGGGCAGGCAGGCAGACAGGGAGACCGGAAAGGGATGATCCGGCTGAGGTGAAACAACGATCTGGCGATGAGTGGATGAAAACCGGGAGTAGATATACTGTCGTAGATGAGTAGATGGTTGGCAGGTGAGCAGATGGGAGCAGGTGAGTGGAATGTAGTAATCAGGAGGGAGCTGGGGGAGTGCCAGGGGGAAGCCACGCCCATGCCACACACACAGACTGACAGGGGAGAGACAGGAGACACAGGGGAGAGGAGAGAGGAGACAGGAGATGGCTGGTGGCATGGCCGTGGCTGTGACAAATATGTTAACAATACAGACATAGAGGCACAAAACATCTCTTAGTCCACATGAATAAAGAACATATTGGATTAAGCTTTTTGGGCAATTTCCACTACAAACTGTATGAGAGCCCTATTGTTAAGCAGTTACAAGCTGTCAATTAACTATCACGTAGAATAAAATTTGTTCTATTTCAATGCTGTCGCCACGATACCTCAACAATGTCAATGATTAAATTACAGGAAAACTCTACCGCACAATGGCCACGTGCTTCCGACTTGAGAGACCCAAGAGAGAGGAGGAAGACTTTGATGAAATGTGTGTTTTGCTACTTTTGGGGCATGACAGAGTGGGCTTGCTGGTTCTGGTGGGACAAGGAATGTGAGTTTCCATCTTTGAGAGCAGCCAGGAAAGACTCAACATAAAAACGAAGAGTGACAGAAAGAGGGAAAGAGAGAGAAAGATCCATGTGAGGTGGCGCATCAAAAGCTCCACATTTGTTTTCAATTTCCCGCAACGAACCCTGAAACCAAATCAGAGCAATTCCATTGGAGGAAAAAATTGGCATGCAGCATCGTCCTCCCCTCCCACATCATTCCATCCTCCCGTTCTCTAAAATAATATTTTCTTTCACAGGCAAAGAACATGTTTGATCACCCCTTTTATTAGAGACGAGGTTTGCCTCAGAAGTGCCTCTCTCCCTCCCTTCCTCACCGCTGTCACTGTCTCTCCCATTTTACCGCCCCATGCTGTGTGGCATGGCACAGGGAGAGGAGAGAGGGAAAAGGCTTACGCTCAAGGGCTCAAATGTGGGATACGGTGCCAAGGCAGCCTTGATTCCTCCATCTGAAGGGTCATATTATGTTCAGAGATTGGCTTTCCATGACGAAGCTGCTCTCCCCCTTGATCAATAAGATAAGTCACCCGTTTGCATTAATCCCACAAGCCACCCACATGCAGGAATGTGCAACTCAGGAAAAATCTTACAAGATGTAATTTCTTCATGTCTTGGGAGCCCGTGAACCTCAAACGTAGCAGTGGGAAAGAAACTCGGAAAGAGCTCCAGAACATTTACGGTTTCCCTTTCATTCATTTCTACTTATTTTATAAGTGTCAGTGTTTGGCAGCATACCTCATCTAAATGACTTTCCTGCATTGTCATTGTTACGTTAAGGTCTTCTCTCTTTGTTCTCTTTGCACTCCAGTCAAAGTCCCCGATGATTTACAGCAGGGGTTAGGTCAGAGGTATTGTGTGGCGGCAAGCTGAGCATTCCAACTGCATTGTCTGTTTCCGCTGTTTTAGAGCATGATGTGCACATCTTGACCGTGAAGATTAGAAAGTGCTTGTGCCACTGTGCCCAGATGAACTCCTCGGGGACAAGAAGTCTGCTTCCTGGCTCCATTGTCCAAGGAGAATATCCTGTTTATTAGAGCTGGATGATCCACAAGAGAATGGCTGGCAACACCTATGGCATTGGTCATGCTTTGAATTAAGGACTTTTTAAGCAGATAAATTGGAGTCCCAAAATAGATAAGCAGATGTCCAAAACAAAACAATTACTCGCCTCATAACTTGCCGACCTTCCGTTCTCTTTTGTTCTTCATAAATGATTTTAGGACTGTTTGCTGTCTGCCAGACATTTTTGCCACTCACACACACTTGTTGCATGTTTGTTTAATTTTTGTTGTTTAAACTAATATTTTGCAATCTTACTTAAGAAAAATAAAAGGTAAAGACCATCCCCCTGTACGCACACCTCACAGCCTCTAGAGGAAGCAAATATTTATTACAGAGCTCTCCTTTGCATTGATGGATTAGGTTGTAGAATTTACAGGGGAACGTGTTATAAATCACTGCTGTACTGACCTTTCCTTATAAAATGGGAATCAAAAGCCAGAGCTGATTTTCACGAGAGCTTGGGTGTAAAAAATAAGACTTGCATTGGCGGGGAAAGATCTGTCAAGGCATTTGTCAGACAGCGATATTAAAGCAGCGGATGGTAAAGAAAGTTGTGAGTTATTGCTTTGGACAGAACATGTCCTGTTCCCTTCCATATACAGGATTACTGTTATTGACAAGGCTGGTGCAGTATGTTCACAGTACTTGCCTCGGTCTGACCAAACCTGTGGATATTGTGTCTGTCTCTGAAAGTCAAACCTGTGGATATTGTGTCTGTCTCTGAAAGTCAATCCGTCACTTTTATTGATGCTGTGATGACATGTAAAGAACATACTAATATATAAATTTCTGTTTTAATAATAAGACATCTTGATCTCTTCAGATTAATACAATCCTTAAATGAAGCGCATTATTGAGCATGCAAGAGGGGGAACTATTTGACAGAAATGATCCTGAGGAGAGGCACTGCCAAGCCAGGGTAATAAAAAGAGGCAACTTTTCCGCTGTGTATTTCTCACGTCAGCAGCACAAAGTGAAAGTGGTTACTGAGCTCCTAATGCACTGGTCTCTCCTGTCAATGGGTGATTAGCTGAAAGGGCTTTCATATTACGGCGAAAGTTGCGAGGCTCCTTTCAGACTAGAGTCTCATAAAAGTTCGGGAGGTTCACTTTTCTCATTAGGTCGGAGTCAGCTTCGATTTCCTCTGTGAGTGTAGAGTGGCAGGCCTTGGGTGACTGTGTTCTAAATGTAAATCATGGCTGAATGGAATTACGCCGACAGTCAGACATCTGTATTTTAATTGGCCCCCGGCCACCAACCCCCCAACTCCCTCACTCATCCAGCCCTTAGCAACAGGCTCCCAGAAAAACATTAATTTATAGCCCCGGTGCAAAAGAATACACCCCGCGTGTGTGCAGAACAAGGGAAAAGAGAGGCTGTAGCCTACATGGCAAAAACAATATTTAGCAGATGAGATCACTGCTACCATCTCCATTGTAGCATCAGCATGAGAAGTCGGCCTGAAAATATTTCGCTTGGCTGGTTACTGTGGGTTTCTGCACCCTTCGCCTGCGTGTGTTTGTTTTGTCTCAAGGCCGCTTATTTTCACTACAGGCTATCTGGCCGTGGGCTGCTAATTGTGAGAGGGATCTGGACAGAATGGTGTGTTTTGAGAAAAGGGATTAGTTCAATCAGTCTATGTGTGAGTGTGTGGTGTGGGCCCACTGTTTAACCGGGTGGTCGCTGGGCAGTTGAGGGAAAGAAAGAGAGGGACAGGGATCAATAGAGGAAGAAATTACAATAATAGAGTAATTGGCAGATTAATGGAGTCATTTGGAGATGAAGAAAAGGAGATACGGACAGATAAAGAGATCATGATATGATGAGAAAAACGTCAGTCATTAGGATATGCTGTAATCCAGAACACAAATCCCACTGTGGCTGGCTGTAGTTAGTAGCGACAGAAAACCACAAGGAACCACAGACGGCTCTCTGGTGTTGGACGGAAGACTTGGTAGGGGTGGGCTCAGGCTGAGACCTCTGATGGATTTATGGATAATGGGTTTATTGTGGAAGTTCGTTGTTAGAGGATCGAGACTGCATGGTGTGTTTGGAGGAAAGGGATTAGCCCGATCAGTCTATCCCACTGGTAGAATGTGTGGCAAAAGACCAGTTTTTCAGCCAGGGTCTACGCTGGACAGTTGGAGGCAGCGTCGCTCAGTGTCTTGAGAAAGAGAGAGACAGACAACGAAAGAAGAGGCGGGGAATGAGGAGAAAGCTAAAGACAGATGGAGAGACAGAGCACAACTCAGAACACAAACCCACTGTCTTGTTACTATAATACCATCAGGTAACCACAAGAACAGAGGTCTCCTCGATTTTGACCAGAAGACTAAGTGAAGACGGCTCAAGCTGAGACCTCAGACGAATTCATTGTGTGTGAATAATTGTAGTATGGATTTTCTTTCTTTCATCCTTTCTTTTTGCTTTTATTTCCCTCATGTTTTTTTTTCCTAATCTGCCATTTGCCACAGGATTTACGTCCCAGCATTGAGTACACCCAGAGAACCACTCAGCGGAATAAGTCCATTACTCACTCAATTACTGGAACAGCATGGACTGCTGGGTAGGGTTTGGGAGAAGCAGGAAGGAAGGCCTTGTGGCTAGAGGGTTTTAGCATGTCAACGCTCATGGATAAATTCAGCTTTGTGTCTTTCATCAGCTCACCTCTCATGACCAAGAGATGGTATATACCCCATGTATTTAGGCTACTTTGATTGCGGAGTCACAGAGGTTATTTGTCATTTAATTCCATGTGGTGTTGAATATTAGCATGGTATGTCCTTCCCCAGGCACTCTGTTGTTCTTAGCTGAATGTGCTTAAGATACTTTAATTGCACTAAAGAAAATGTGATTTATTATAGAGTGCAGTACACACTCTTTTCCTTAAGGCACTGCTGAACAGCTTGCCATTGTTGCAATCTGTGTGATGCTGAGTAGCTAACATATTGGGGTCCCCTCTGTGTGTAACCATATATAGAACAATCATCGGTTAAATGATTCATTTGTGTGGGAATCCTCAGAGAAAAGGACACACACTCTTATATCTCAGTTCTGCATCCCATTGCTTATTTCCCCAGTGCAGTGTGAGAATTATTGAACAGTATCTTAGCTTTCATGTTCAGATCATATAGCAAGGACTTCCTCTAGCTTAGTTTGTTCAGACATCTGGCATTGTGGACTTTGGGCCAGGGGCCCAGCGTGGGAGAACTCTGAAGGGAGAAAAGATGAGATATTAGCATGTGGAGAGGCAGAGAGAGAGAGGGGGGAGGAAGAGGTAAAGACAGACAGGAAGGGAAGGGAAGAAGAGAGAGTGAGAGAGAGAGAGGCAAGGATGCAGAGACACACGTGCACTCACACACATGCGGCATAAATCATCACAGATCCAAAGATAATAGAAAACGGCAGTCCCTGCAGTCTGCTAAATCAAGCCGCCGCTTCCACCGTCTATTCAGTAATTGCGGAGAGTGCTGATCGGGTTGTTTTGCGGCAGCCACAGCGAGTTAAACGAAAACAGGCAGGAATGAACAGACCCAGCGGAGAACATCACATCGTCTGCGGGTGAACTTTAGGGGCAAGACATGGATTCAGTGGCAGTTGTGGTCAACAGAATGTGGGGCAGGCCAGAGCGATCGCTTTGTGGAGGGTTTTAGCTGATGAGGTCATTGTTTGACAGTGGTGGACACAGACGTTTGTAGAATCAGCAGAGGTGTCATGGCCAGGTCTACCAGGGCCTTGCGCTTCATCGGATTCAGGAAATAAGAGCTTGCATGTGCTGCTGCTGCCCTCTTTTGCAGCTCCAACTATCCATTACCACTCCTTGCAAGCAACCTCTCACCTTGGCAAGATGTTAATCATGTACAGTACAGCAAGATGCAGAACATGTAGTTTAAAATTAATAATTTTACTCGCCAGCTTGCTGTGGATTTGAGGCATTTCCCCAAGTTGCACTATCAAAGCGGTATTCAGTGTGAGACCCATAATTTCAGCCTCCATCTCAAACTTTCATACTGTTGAGTGTCTTATTGAGAAGTTGGGGTATGCTGCTACTGCCTTTCAAAAATGCATGCTCTATCTTAACCATGTGCCATAACATTGCCAAACATAACATTTCATTCTGACCTCTGACCACACAGAGACCACCTCTCTGTTGACGCCTCTGATGTTAGTGGTTTAGCTACACTCAGTGATTGTTTTCAGGCATTAAAGGCTGGACAACACAAAACATATTCTAACTGAAAGAAACAATTCTAAAATTGTCCTATTTGGCCTTCTTAGCCTTGTAAATCCCATTTCTAACAACCTACGTTGCTGGATAGCAAATGTAAAACCTCCTGCAAGAAATCTAGGAATGATTTCCGATTAAAAAGATTAAAAAGAACTTTGGCACAGATCAAATGGGTAGTGCAGTCATGTTTTTATCAGTTAAGAATTATTGCTAAGATAAGGTTATTCTCGCCATTTGCTTATCTAGAAAGAGTCACTGCATTTATTTTATTGAGGCTGACTTTTGTAATTCTCTTTATTCCTCAGTGACAAAGTTCTCTCCCACCTCCAAAGACAGAAAAGCGAATACCATCTTTTCAGAACTGATGTATTGATTCCTATGGACATGATGATTTTGTTAGATTCCCGACAAGGATCTTTCGGTTGTTCCTCTCACCATCTAGGGGTGATCAACAATTTGCTGTCGGAGTCTCAAGACTTTGAAAAAAGGTGGGAAAAAAGTTAATTATGCTTTGATTTTCTTGTTTTCTCTTTTCTATTTGTTTGTTTGGTCTACTAAGTTTATATTATTATTATTATTATTATTATTATTATTATTAGTATTATTAT
The DNA here is from genome assembly GCA_900323365.1 of Monocentris japonica. Lineage (NCBI taxonomy): Eukaryota > Metazoa > Chordata > Actinopteri > Trachichthyiformes > Monocentridae > Monocentris > Monocentris japonica. The sequence goes on from OOFE01050050.1 coordinate 13,286, forward strand.
TATCAGTAGTAGTAGTTGTATTAGTGGTAGAAGTAGTAGTAGTAGAAGTAGTAGTATTGGTAGTAGTAGTAGTGCAAGTCCTCCCTTTCGTAAAAGTTCTGCTCACAGCATTGCATCACTTTGCTTGGAAAAGTGCTATACAAATACAGTATTAGTTTTAGTATTAGTATTAGTTTTAGTATTAGTGAGAACATAATGCTTGCCAACAGACATCTCTGTGGCCATGAAATTGAGGGACTTTAAATTACAAGTTGACAGAATGAGAAACTACATGTTGGCACTCAACAGTCTGTCTCATCTTTTAAGCCACCAGGGCTTCAATCACCCTCTTTTAAGCCCAATGATTGAGGCTGCTTAGAATATTATTCCTTCATCCGATTGAAAGTTGGGACAAAACGAGCGATGGGCTAGAGTGGGGTTTGCTCCCGTTTCCCTTAAGAGCCTGAATGCAAAGACAATTACCAAGTTGTGGGCACTGTGCTCGCAAAGCAAACCACTCTAAGTCCATGTGGGATGTAGTGACTTTTACTAATCTCCCCTCCCCAAAGTAGGCCAGAGTCTTTTCGAAAAATACAGAAGAATTGAGAAGAACTTGCGAAGAAGCTATTCACTTGACTCTTTTTTCTTTCTGCATATGTTTTCTGCCAATGACCACAAGAACTGAGGATGGTAGTTCTTGAGGCATTTACATTGCAATCAATGTAAATAATGTAATATGTTGTATGTATGTAACATTATGATATATAATATTATAACGTAAACATGTACAGCATTCCTACAGCTCTTTTAAACCCCCAGTAAATGATGAGCAAAGCCTGCTTTTGACCCGTCAGATTGTGGTGAAGTACATAAGGTGACGTTCACATCCACATTATGAATAACATTTATTTAATCAAAACATGATCCATAAAAGTGACTCAAACTCTTTAGAAGGTTGTCAAGACTGAATACCAGCAATTTCTATTTCACCGAATCTGTTGTCTTTTGTTCACAATAAACTGCATGCTGATTAATGTGAAATGCCAAGCTGAAAGATATGGAACATGGGTTTTCAATTTGGGCAGTAATCAAGTGGGGCGAGAGTGACCCGGCACAGCGGCAGAGAGGCTTACAACTGCCATTTGAGTTGTTTTTTTAATTACAGGCTAGACTTAATTACATGTTTCTGTGACATTTCTTAGTCGCTGGTAATCACATCAATTAATGTCTGTCCTTTTCACAGCCATTGGGGAGAAAATATATTTAGTGCCATTTATTGGCACCATATAATTTAAACTACTAGATATGTTAAGTTGTCACTTAAATGTAGTTTTTTCCCCTCTAAAGAAAATTAAATGTTCTGACATAATCAGCTGCAATTGTTTGTGACAAACAGTTCAGAGTTCAGCTTTTGAAAGCACTGAGCTTCTTTCAGTTGCACATACTATTAACTTTGTATTTCTAGGACTCCCTGAAAAGGAATGTTATTTTATAGTGGAGTTACTATGGTCAGGGGGCTTTTACATAACTTAGAGTCACAACCTCAAATATTGACTTGTTTTAAGATTTCAACTTGAAATAGTTTCCACTGAGATCTACAAAATGGTTTCCGTCACATTCTCACACTCCCTGCACTGAACCACAGGAGTAAAATTCTCATCTAAAGGAGTCAGACAGATTCAGCCTAGGCACTCAGCACTTCATATATTGAAAGTCTGAGCTATTATGAGTCCTGGATGTGTTATGGATCCTGGCAGCAGTTCTTCCTCATAGCCTGTCTCCCTGTCTCCACCCACCGACCTAGTTTCCCCCTCCTGCTTGTCACCTGTTCTTGCCCAGCCTATCAGAGGATTCACTCAATCCCAGCCTCCACACCTGAATGCAATCTGTTATCAGCATTTGGTATAAGTAGAGACCTGCTCCTGCAATTCTTTGCCAGAATGTTTTAGCTTGCCTAGACGTAATAGTACTAGTATCTGACCTGTTACTTGCCAACCTGTTTTTGAACCTGTGCCTGTTTTCTGACCCACCTTTTGCCTGCTCCCTACTGATCCTGTCTGCCTGCGCTCGCCTCCAGCCTTTTGCCTGCACCCTACTGATCCTGTCTGCCTGCTCTCGACTCCAGCCTGCTTTCTCCCGATTACGTTTTTGTCTGCTGTTTCTGGTACCTTAGCCCTGTTGCCTGGACTGTCTTGACTACGTTTTGGATCTCGCACTAATAAATTGGCGTTGAACTTTGACTAGCGTGTCTGTTCTTCTCTGCGTGTGAGCCTAGCCTGTTTGCCTGACAGACTTAGACTGACTTTATTGTCATTCAAGTATGCAACAAGTGTATACAGAACGAAATTTCGTTGCATTGGCTCAGCACAGTATTAAAATATAATTAAAAAAAATACAAGAGATATATGTATACAGTGATTTAAAAAAAAAATACATATATATATATATATATATATACAGCAGGAATTGAAATATACAACAGTATTTATAACAGGCTGGTTATTTCACATTTCAGACATGTGCAGGGAGTTCTTTAATATGGAGACAGTCTGAACATGTGCTTGCAAATTTCTGTCTATCACTGCTCCACCATCAATGGTCAGCTGAGGTTTTGAAGTGTGGGCCCAACCTAATTGAGTTAGGTTATTAATATTGTACTTTATATGGAATAGAAGAATCCCATTATCCCTTTCCCTGAACTTTCGGTGCAAGGATACATTAGCACAGGCTCATAAGTGGCTACCTAGCTCAAAAACATGAGTAATAAGTGCAGAGCTGGTATTTTCACTGGGTCTCTACCTCTACGCTGAGATAAATTCTAATAATATCAGCAAGCCACATTTCGCAAAATGTGAATTTACTTGACGTGTGCTGTAGAGTGTTTTGTATTGGAAATGTTTCCCAGCCAGCTCCTACCTAAATGTGTTTCCAACAAAACACCTGCTGTAATTATGTTGTAAAAGCAAATTACTCTGACATCGGCAGTAGAAATCTGACTGAATGATCAAGAGAGACAGGAAAATATATTTAATATATTATATAAGATTATTTTAGTTTAGAAGTACAGATCAAAATACATTTACACAAGCAGTATATTACAGCACTCAGATGCCTCCAGCTATTGTAATATTAGTGCAACGCTTTACAATATATTATTGGTGGCAGTAAAAGTTACTGGCAACAGACAATCCACAAATGAAAGGGAGGTCTCCAGGGAGTACAGAAGCACACGGCTTGTGTTAACTTTAGGCTGGTATGTAAACATTTTCACTCCTCAAGGCCAGCTGCCTTCGGTAATGGATGCTTAACCTAAAGTGAAGCACTACTATATTGATGTACTCTCCGCCCAGAAACACTGGAGGCAGCTGAATTAACGCGAGGACCTTTGATGCAGCCATGTAAATAAGAGAGAAGCTGGATTTACAGCGGACTTTTTTTGCTACCTCCGAAACCACTCAGAGAACAAGGGAGGAAATTTATGACGCCTCTGTTGGGTAGTGCAGGCAAGCAATGGAAAGACTGCAGAGTGTAACTGAGCATGCCTCAAGACCGAGACACCTTCAAACCCCGCGGAGGAGGAGGAGAATGCCTTTTATCTTATCTACGTCATCCTCAGCAATGAAACAAATCATAAAACCTTCAAAGGGAAAACCGTAAATGCTGTGCTGAAGTCCAATAAATACATGCAGTATCTGGCATCCAGCACATATTCCACATTACTTTTAATATTTCACATTTCTGAACATGATCTCAAGAACACAGTAAAGTGTACAATTTAAGTAACTCACGTTCCGACACCAGAGTTTGACTGTGGCTTATTTCCTACTGTTTGCCACCATCACCATGTCCTTCCTAGCGGCTAATGAGCACAGATCAAATGAAGTGAGGGGGTTGAAATATATACATGTTCTCTGGATGAGTTAGGCATAACTGAGTAATAGAAAATGTTTAACATGTAAAGACAGCGGGGTGTGATTAGCGTGTGTGTGTGTGTGTGTGTGTGCACGAAGCACGCAATGTGAATTTAGGAAGATACGGGGGCAGAATTAGAGATGAGATAAATCAGAGTGCTGTACAGTAATGGTGCGTGGGCAGCACTGAGCATGTTTTAAGTCAAGAGGGTGTCCGGGTGTGCGTTTCTTTTATCACACACCCTCAGCTCCCTTTATTTCAAGCAATGTTGACAGGCAGGGTGGAAAGAAATTGATGTGGTGACTCACAGAAAAGGAGGAAAAGATGTGAAAGGGCATCTGGCACATACTCAGGTGTCCTATTCATTACTTAAGGATCCGAGAGGGTAACAAATGTCTGTGAGTGTGCACACACGTCTTTCTTTCATGCACCCCATTGTGTGAATGCCTGCGGGTATATGTGGATTCATGCGCCTGTGACATGGTCAAGCCGCTGTTTTGACGAGCACTGAAGCTGATATTCGCTTCTTCTAAAAATGCTGAGTATACCTTTGCGGTTTTGACCCGTGTCAGACGAATGTAACAGCAATGAAGAGGCGCTTTTGATGTTGCAATTATCAAACGCACTTCAGTTTGATGTAGCAGATGTCTGCTCAACCATCTCCTTCAGACAGATATCGCAATAGTGTCAGCCTCTCAATATCAAAAGGACTTCTGAGCACCCCACACTTATCTACTTTAATAACCCTCAAACAATTTTACTTGACTAGAATATCTTATTTGATTTTTTTCCTAATCCATACAGTGCAGTAGATGGGCTATTGATTTAGACTTAATGCAGCGACAGTGTCAATAATGGCCAATACTAATATGACTGAGAAAGCAGACAGGCAGCTGGGTCGGGAGGGGTTATTAATATCATTGCTATTGAGCTCCTCGGGTCCTCCCCCAGCCTCATATATGCTTGTTAGTACATCGGCTGGTAATAACCCTGACAACCACTGTTGTCTTGACAACTGAGTAGGTCTGACACAAAGCCTGCTGCTGCAAAATTGATGTAACCCAATCAACATCAGCACAGATTCCTTACATCCAAATACCCCCCAT
>OOFE01050050.1:18409-29432 GCA_900323365.1 Monocentris japonica
GGGGGGGGGGGTTGTTATTGGGAATAAACCAGCTGTGTGCGTCAAATTAGAAATCAAAAAAAAAAAGATTAAGAAGGAGATTGTCTATTGAAAAGTGTAATGTAATCAGCAACGAGGGAAACCTTGCAAAAATGAATTAGACCCAGATGAGAGTGGGTGGAAGCTATTTGATAGTGATGACACCAAGCTGTCCTCTGTTGAGTTATAGCTAGATAAGACCTGTTCTTTGAGTTACGATACAATTCCCAGGCCCCAGCCTTGTGTCTTCTCCCTACAGGATGTAGAGGTTAACATTCAGTTCATAACATGACCTTTAGAACAGCATAGTCAGCAGCATTGCCACATAGCCCCCACCCACAATCCCTGCTTCCTCCCTTTCTCCTTTATTTCACTCAGACAGGAGGTTTTGGGAGGCCTACGGTCATCTCTGGTCCTAGATGAAACAATGTTATCACATCCTCCTCCATTGCTTCCTCTTTGTCCTCCTGTCTTCTCCTCTTCGCAAATCCCTTACTGCTATTCCAGTCTCCTCCCCTTCCACTCTCTTCGAATTTATTTTCTCTGCTTTTCGTTTTTCGTTTCTCCTCTCATGTTTTATCTAATCTTGAATACTCTTCTTCATATCACCAACCATTTATATCTGTCTCTCTCTCTCATTCTCTCTCCCTCTCTCTCTGGTTCTGGGAAGCTTGGACAAATGGACAAGGCCTGTCAAATCCAGCTGGGTGAGCAGAGCTTCCTGTGGAGTATATTAAAGACACAAGGAGATCAGCTTTCTTGACCTTTGACTTAAGTGAACCACAATATCTGTTTCTCGGGACTTTGAACTTGTAGGATAGGAGTAGAGCTTGATCAGTTTTTTCAATTGAAAGTTTTTTTTAACTGCTGCTTGCTTTGATTTCTGACCATGTCAGTGGATTTCAAGATATGTCTCATGGTTGTTTTGAGGTTTTGAACACTATTGAGTGTAACTCAAAACTGCATCATGTATCATTTACTCTTTTCTAAGAATGGGCCAAGTTCTTTCATGTACTCCTTATGTCAAAACAACACGAGCGAAGTTTCTCTAAAAACGTAGCTTTAAGTTAAATAAAAACCCACGACATCTGGCCCAAAGCTGGCCCCCTTGAGAGCCAGCAGAGGTTATTGTCCCTGAAAGCAGCCATTCAGGTGTGCACATATGATGGCCATACTGTAAAGACCTCTGTATTTCTAAGTCTACAGAGGAAAGAGACAGTATTGTTCCAGCCTTGACCCCAGGGGAGTCAGAGAGATGTTTTACAGGCACTGGTTTTACTGTAAAACATTGCCCTTTCGGTGCTGACTGTATGGCAGGCAGCAGGAAAGGCTTGTCTGGGGTTTATTGGCAGTTCTGAATCTGTAGATGATGGACGAATGTCCCTCTGGAGAATAGGTTGTATAAAAGGCAAAGGGCGAATTTAAAATGGTGTTTGTTTCTCTTGCATGTCTTGTATTTATTTTTCTATTCACATCTCATTTTCTTGTCATTCTGTCTCTATCTTTGAATGCTCCAGCTGCAGTCTATCCTTTTTTCTCCCCTTTCCTTTACTGTTTTGGAATAAACGAGGACAGTTTCTATGGATCTCACAGACACTAGAAGATATGCCCTTGACATTGGCTATTCCATCAGGCATTATCTGCGTGTAGGGGGATGTTTTAATACATGTTGTTTGCAGATCACACTGGGTCAGCCATTCATAGACTCATCGCTGGTTGAGGAACCACAGGGAACATTTGTGTGTTTCTTTACATACTGCATGCCCATGGCAGATTAATTCATACATGTTCTAGCCAATTACAACAAGGTCAACACAAATGAAAGTACAGTGCCCTATAGATTTATACGAAATGAATGCATGTATTGCCCCTCAGATCAGCATATCATAGCACCCTTAGCACGAATCCCAGGAAGCTAAGGCAAATGGATATTGAAGAGCACTGACTGAAACATTCAATGCATTCAAATAATTACATATTAGTGACCTTCATATTAGTATATATACAGTATGTTGCATTGCATTATCTTTGGCAAATGCTGAATTTATTTTATCAGGTAGCATGACTGTAGCTATTCCAAAAAGCTCTCAAATATGGCAGAAAGAGATCAAGACATAAGTTATGATGAATAACTTGCATTCAACTGTGAATCAATTGGATGAGTCACTTGTAACAAGAGCCCTTTCAAGCATACACAAATCAACAATCACTTAAAAGCATTGTAAAGTCTTTTGAAAGACAATTTTCCATTGAAAGAAGAGTTCCCTTTGTGTCTAATTCTATAACAATTCTATACTCTAAGAAAAAAGAGGTTCCTGCAAGCTCTGGCAAAACTTTGCAGTAGTGGCTTTTTAAAGGAAAATTACTTTTGTACTGTTAGATATCAATTTGTGATGTTCACTGGATTCCAAGAGTTTATTGGTGAGTGGTTTTTGTGTGTCAACTTTCCCTCAACCTGCCTCGTCTACTTTAGCCAGTGACTTCCTACGTTTCCAAGAATCACAACAACTCCCAGTGAAGGGGTGTGAACTGAACTTATGGGCATATAAATAGACTGGAATGGTGATCATTCAGTTGCACTCAAAACACAACATGTCTTGTGGGTGCATTGCATCATTGTCCATTGAGGTTACTCTCGGTCTATGATAGATTTCTTCCTGTATGATTGCTGAACATTGGTGCAAAATGGTGAGTCCAGAAAGAGGCACTTGCACTTTGATTCTGATGCTCACGGTTGATGTTTTAGATAGCTGAAATGTTTTATGTCATTGAAATACCAACCACTTTTTGGTTCAATAGAGCTGTTGTGATTTCAAAAGTAATAGGAGTGGCACAGATCCAGCCAATCAATTTCCTGCTTTGACTGAACAAATTGATATGTCTACTGGTGCTATGTAAAAACTTTTATAGGAGCAATTTGCTTACAATGTATTTCTTTATGACCAACAATACATTCAACAGCAAAGGGCTTTTGGTTTTTGGTAGTGCAAAAGTAATATTGTGTCCTAGCTGGCTATCATGCAGCCTCAGTAGCCGTAAGGCACTGACATGCCCATAACCCAGAGGTCAATGAATTGAAACCATTCTCTGCTAAGAGCACACTTTTCCCAGCATCAAGGTTCCTTCATGTCCACCACTCCATTCTCGTGTTATCACATGAGTAATCACCCTTTGTCAGCAGTGAGATGCCTTCTCTCCTTGGTGTTATAGTGGACAGCATAGTTGCTTCCCAATCCATTGGGGCAGTTTCTGTTCCTGACCAATTCAGGCTTCTACTGAGCCCAACTGTACTCACTTGCCACACACTTGCCACCTTATGTGATGGGTATTATGATGGGTGGGTGGGTGATTAATAATTTGATTGATCATGGATTGGTATTATTTAAAAGGGGGAAAAGAGATATTGATGTTGTCAGTGTGGCCAAGTGGTCTAAAGCACTGTAATTGGGCTACAGTCTAAATGGAGTCATGAGTTAAAATCCTACCACTCTCATTTTTGTTCTAAGGGCCATTGATTTTGACCATCTCTACTTGATCCCCACACATGTGGCAGGCAAGTGTCAAAACACAGGAGCCAGAGGGGAGCCAGAGGGTAGTAGTCAAATGGGCTTTATATGTAACATGGCCTGTTAGCACTGTCGCCTCACAGCAAGAAGGACTCGGGTCAAGTCAGGTGGATTGGACTCTAAATTGCCCATACGTATGAATTTGAGCAGCTCTCTATCCAGAGTGTCTTCCTACCTTCTGTCCGATGTATGCAAGGTTAGACTCCAATCCCCCATGGCCCTGAAAAGGATTATGTGGGTAGAGAAAATTGTGTGGTCCTGTGAGCTCACCACCATTGGGAACATGCAAGCGTCAATGTTCCATTATACACAAGAAAAAAGAAGCCGCTGTTGTAAACAAAGGTTCCAGCTGGGCAAGCCTAGGTGGTCTGCTTTTGGTTGTACAATTTTAAACCTAATTTTACTTAATGAGGATTGATCAGTTTTAACGAGAGCTGTGCTGCTAATTTAACGCCAGTAAAACCCCAAATTAAGAATCTGAAGGGTAATAGCAACAACCATGAATTTACAGTAGATGAGTCCATACAGTATAAGAGCTGTGTCCTCTTTAATACCACTGCTCTGTGAATGAAAGGTTTGAAAGCTGTATGTCTGGCTCGACTTCCAGACACATCATCATCCATGTTTCCACATACACTAACATCCCAATAGTTTATACTAGGATAACAAGTTGCTATGCTATGCTATGCTATCGCTGTATCTCTTAAACGTCACATTTGTTGTTTAACTTGAAGTAGCGTTGTAAGTTCCAAGTGAAAGTAACTCTAACAGACATAGTTGGGAGTACCATCTGACTGAATCAGTCACAGTTTATTAATTGCATTGAACCCAAGGTCCTAATGTCTTTTTATATTCCTCTATGTACTGGTGGAAATATGTACGTTTCAGTTCTTTCACTGTACAATCGTCTTGCCAGTCATTCTCTTATTTCCTCACTAGGTAAACTGGGTCAGGAAGTAACCAGTCTCTCTGTGGGGTGGTCTAGCAGAGGGAATCTGGGGTATGTTTTGTTAATTAACTGCCCTATCCTCAGAATGGAGACTTCAGTGCCCTGCCCTTGCTGTGGAACCTGGGAAGCTTTGAAAGGAAGGCAGGACTAAGCCTTTCTCTTTTAATGGGCTTCCTTTAATCCTAATCTAATCCAATCCAATCCTGGGATCGTACCCAATAGCTAGGTCTACCTAATGGAGTGGGCACAGAATGCACAGCCATACGTTAATCAGTAGGGACTTGCTGTATTTCCTAGGAGGGAGGGGAGGAGGGAAAAGAGACCTACTTGCTAAAAGAATTAGACCCAGATGAGAGTGGGTGGAAGTATGTTTGAGTTTTTCTAATTAGTTTCTCTCAAAAGTTGTTACATCCCGGTTGGTATCCTTCTGACTATCTTGAGATTGAAATTAGCTTGATCTGATTCGCACTGCAATTTAGAATAGAATAGAATAGAATAGAATAATGGATAGAATTGTCAGAAGGATTCTGTTTTGTTTAAATATATACAAGGGACATCTTGTTTACCTCACAGACAACAGCCTTCATCAATTCTTTCTCTTAGCTGACTCACAAAGAATCATCATGAATCAGATTTTCAACAGATTTATGTTACATTTCCTCAGGCTGAGTTAATCTCAAGCCTTTCCTTCTATTTGCACTGAATATTTAATGTTGAGTCACACAGAGTAATTTCCTAATCTCAACACCTACACATACTCTAATAACAGCTGCTCAACCGGGACAATACCATGACTCAAATATACAACAGAGAGAAGCTGTTTCACAATAGTGGAATTCAACGAATTTTGTTTCCGCCAAAACAAAACTGTTGTATTCCAACCTGAATGTTTTACCTCAATGTTTTACCTTTGCCTTTGTATTTTGTACATTCTTGTGATAGTGTTATGCTGCTGCGACCCCAGAATTTCCCCACGGGGGTCAATAAAGTATCTATCTATCTATGGCTTGGTGAAATAGCAAGCCTTCCTCTGTGTGTCTTTATCAATATTCACATAGAGTGATATTGTAGTATTACCAGAAATATGGATGTGAGGCAGCACACTATAATGGAGGTTTGTTTTATTTGAACCCCTTGGGAATGAAGGTCATTCAGAAGAATTAGATACAGAGATACCAGAAAAAAAATAATAGAGGTTAGGACTTCAGATAGACATTTAAAATTTGCTGGCAATGTCGGGACAATGACCAACATCTGTGACTGCTTGTAGCGATAGCAGAGAAGTTAGCTAGTTTACTAGCTAGTTAGCTATAACTACCTAGGGTAAATTCTGGTAGGTATAGCTTTAAATGCGAAGCTATATCCCTGCAGATTCTTGAGTCCATTTGCTTTTAATACATTTTTCAGTAGGGAATCTGTAATGATAAATGATAAATGTTTGTCCGATGTTTGTATGATATGCATCTTGGTACACAACAGTGTACTCTGTGCCACGGTGTCACTTCACCATGAGCCGTATATTCATATGACATAGTTAACCAATCAGTAAGAAAAAAAACTTTATGGAGATACTGAAATTCTCTTCAGTGTTGTACTCCATGTGTCATGGCGCATAATGGCAGTTCTATGCTGGATGACAATCATTCACACCACAGCCATGTGTATATAGTTTGACTGAAAATTGTTATACCCTATATACCTTTTTCCTGCATCCACAAAAAAGTTTGTTAAGCTTGTTAAGGATTCGTTCATGCATGCATCACTTATTAAAGCCACAAAATAGCATAGAACCTGCCTGCGCGTTGCGTGTGCACTTTTGACATGGTCTGAGCAGGCGTGCGATGTAAGCGCAAATCCCCTTAATCCTTGGCACCAAGACTGTTTGATCGTTGCTGACACAACCCCTACTGCACCTCTCCTCCAACGTAGGCACAATCAAGTTCACAGTGAGTCACCAAAATACCAAATGAGACAAGATGAAAATGCCACTTCGCCGCCATAAAACCCCACCATCCACCATGCGCTGTCATGAAAATAGAGTCATTTGTGTGTGTGTGTGTGTGTGTGTGTGTGTGTGTGTGTGTGTGTGTGTGTGTGTACATGTGTGTTGGCAGTAACTTGGTACCAGACACCAGCACCACAGGATGCCTGGTCTCTGCTCAACACTAACCCCCACCCTTTCTACACCCCTACACTCACAAACAGACGTAGCACACGCACATATTTCTCTGTGTGTTAATCCCATTGCTATGTGAGTGGTGGTACCATGGGGACTCTCATCAGCCTACCTGTCAGCCTCCTCCAGCTCAGCTCTCATGCGGCTAAATACAAACACGTAGGAGACCCAGTGGGGAGCCCTCCCAATATGTCCAAAAGGCTGACACCTCAGACCCCCTCCACGCTCTGTGGCCTCATTTTGGATGCAAAACACATGCTTACGTTCCACAAACACATAAGGGGAGAGCAATGCATACACACATGCTCTCACATGCAAACAAACAAACAAAAATGTACGTGCATGCACACACCACAATCTCACACACATACACACATAAAACATACACTATATGGCCAAAAGTCAGTGGACACCCCTACTTATTATTGAGTTCAGGTGTTTCAGCCACACCCATTGCTAACAGGTGCATAAAATCCAGCACATAGCCATGAAATCTCCATAGACAAACATGTAGGGTGGTAAAGAGCTCAGTGACTTTAAACGTGGCACTGTCATAGGATGCCACCTTTGCCACAAGTCAGTTCGTGAAATCTCTGAGGAATGTTTCCAACACCTTGTTGAAAGTATGCCACGAAGAATTAAAGCAGTTCTGAAGGCAAAAGGGGGTCCAACCCGGTACTAGCAAGGTGTACCTAATAAAGTGGCCGGTGAGTGTATATATACACTTTACTTTAAAACCAGTGCATCTGCTTTGAATGCTTTCCATTGGAAATTAGTTAAAACAAAAATCCACCTTTCAACAGCACTGATATGTGATTCCTCTGATATTCTACAACACATCTCTCCCGAATCTAGAGGAGCACGCTTCTAATCTATTGTGTCATCAAGACAAAAAACTGACGTATTCCATTCTGACTGGTTTGTTTAAGCTTTTACACACAAATTAACTTTTATCTTATTGTTGTACCAACATCAGAAAATGTTCCCTTCCCAATTTATAAAAAAAGAATCTGTCATTCACTAACAGTGGGACCGCGACAGGATTTGTTTGTCTTGTCTTGGCTTGCATTCCACTGAAGAGAATGTGGAGGCAGCCAATGCTTGAGTTCAAAACAAATACAGTGTTTTCCCTCCCATAGAAGCCAATGACAGGGGGGAACAAATGGCTGTTTTCTAAATGCTTGCTTCCCTCTCTCTGTCTCTCTCTCTCTCTCTCTCTCTCTCCCTGTCTTCCACTCTCTCGCTCCCTTTTTCCGCTCCCACACTCCCACTCTCTCCCCACTGGTTTGCAGATGGCGAATGCCATATTAGAAGTTTTCTTTTTACACATCAAACCAGAGGTCACAGCTGCACTGCTCCCAAACCAGCCACAGATGTGTCGGCACAGTTACCTGACAACCGTTGCAGATGGAACACTTTCCGTGGCTGGAGTGGAGAGCACAAAACATACCGGCATAAAAGTGTTGTTTAGCCAGAAACTACTTTGGCTCCCCTGGGAGAACCAACATGATCAGAGTGCCAGATAAAAGAAAAGTTTTGTCCTAACTTTGTATTTGTATTTGAGTGTATTGACAGTATGTGAAATGCACAAGAGACAACGGGTTAACGCTCAGATTTGTAAATGTTCAGACAATGCAATTGACAAGGTCTCTCTCCAATGTATCATTTATTTATCTTTTGTTGTTGACAGAGCAAGGCACGCACGCTATCAGGCTCGCTCTCTGTGGCGCGCCGAGGGGAGAAGGCCTTGTCAGCATGATGTTTGGGCTGTCAGATAGATTAACATGTTAAAATATGTACATACTAAAAACACCCAGCAATTTACATGATCAGGCCACCCCAGGGTGCTGCTCCGAGCGTGATTTCTGCACCGTTTGTGAGAGGAGAAATGGGAGAATATTATGTTCTCCAATACACTCCAATAATGAGATTTACATCCCAATTTTAGCATTCGCCTATTAGGATGTAGGGTATGTAAAGGCTGTACGTGACTGAGACTTCATAGTGAGCTCATTTAGACATGAACTGACCTTTTGATCAGATAGGTATTCCCTTTTAGAGGCTTTGTGAATGTAATGTTTTTTTTTGGATCCTTTAAAGGAAATTCCACTCGACCTCTAATCAGATCTGGAGAAATATTGACTTATCGTAGCCAAGTGTTGGCTGTGACATATGATACCTCGTCGGGTTTGATAGTGACATTCATATTCCTGATACAGCCATTAAAAATGCATAGATATGCAGTGTGATAGTCGTGTCTGAAAACACTTGTCAAAGCTCTCTCCATTCACCCTAGTGTGTTAGAAAATCAATTATTTCGATGTAATTGATAACAGGGAGGCAATGATTGTAATTTTGAATTACTATTTGATTCATTTGAAATTCATTCAGCATTCAATAATCCACTAACACTAGAAAGAGAAGCAAAGGTTCAGAGTGGAGAGAAATACAATGGTAGAATGACAGGCATGCAGAGATTCATGTCAAGAAAAAAAAAAATTTTTCAAATAGTAATATTGCATAGAGAAAAAAAATAAGAGTGACTTTTTCAAGCGTCTAAAAAAATTGTAATTGTGTTGTAAAACGTAATAATTATGACATCTTTTTGTTTTTGTCAGACTTTTACTGACTTCAAGCACATGCACCTCAAGAAGGACAGACAAGTAGACAAAAAGTTTAAATTCTTGGGTCTTTAGACAAAAAGTAATACATAACATACCAGCTAGATGATAATGTGACTGCTGGGACAACAGAAAGGCTTCTGCAAGCTAAATTACTACAGTTTAGTAACTTTCTGGGCATGCCAGTGGCCAAAAGTACAAGTGACAAGGTAATGGATGCATTACATAAATGAATAGCTGTTTTTAGTTTAGATTTTAGCTGTTCAAAGTTCAAAAGTTCAAAGGTTTTATGTGTATGTGACAAATAAAACCTTTGAACCTTTGAACTTTGAACAGCTAAAATCTAAACTAAAAACAGTTAACACAGTGGAAGGCCAAGGACTGAGAGACATGATTCAAAGTCTGCCCTGGAGAGGAACTGTTGTGTCCAGAATGCACATTTTGTATGCCAGCAAGAGGGCTGTGAGGATAAACATCCTAGACCTCTGACAGGATTGTTTGATTTCGGTTAGCACTCACAACTACTTGGGCATTTAACGCACCTCACTGATGAAGCACTATTGACACTATTGACACTATTCTGAGACGCAGGCTGGATGATGCAAAGGAATGGACAAGTTAACCTCACGCGGCACACACAATGCTTTAAACACCATTGCAGCTGCAAGGCTCCTTTAATTTGAACACCTGTACTTCATTGCACACAAAGTTTGGAAAGAGAGGTGGCAGTTTCCCTACACAATAGTGGATTTGACACATTTTGGCAAAGTGTTGCAAGATTGTGGGGTACTTCAAGCACAGTCCATCAAATGCTCAGGAATTGAGAGAACAGCAAACAGCACTTTGACAGAGGCAAGATTTGCTTGTTCAAGATATGGCACCAGAGAGATGGTTAAGCAGACCCAATAAAATAAATTCACTCAGCAAAGTTGCTCTGTTGACAACCTATTATTATTTTGGTTTGGTTTTGGTTTTATTTTGTTATTATTTCTGACCCATCTAGATGCCCTTGAAAACGAAATGTGAAATTTAATTGCACTTACTGTAGTTCACAGGATCAGTACTTTTGTGTTCACAATTGAAAAGATACCATTAAACAATAGAATTTGATTTGATATGCTTCTTTTGTGTTGATCCAATGGTAAAATTGTCGATTGCTTGAAAGCCCTAATTGTAATGTAAGTTATAATGCAATAACACGTGTTATTTTCCAGTGTGATAATGATATAAAAATAGTGCATAAACGCTCATAGTTTTAATGATGCCTCACAATGTACTTCATGTAATTTGTTACCAACTTTTTCAATTACTGAGGGAAACGCACACAAGCACAGACATACAACACTGAAGATTTGCATTCATTGATGTCCAGTGGAGCCAGACTGGATGCAGTCCTTGACCCCAACAATCCCTGAGGGGTTAGGGTTGGAATCTGCCCTATTGGAGTTTCCTCCCTGCCAGTCAACGCTGCCTCAGCTGCCAGGAATACAGCTCCAGCTTTACCTCTGACCTCTAGCACTGTAATGCGGCCAGCTAAACAGCCAGTCAGGCCGGCCCAGGCCAGGCCTCTAGAGAGTATGGAGGTCTGTGTGGTCTTCGTGGAGACGTTGGAAGGGGGAGGCTTGCATGCATGTGTATCTGTGTGTGTGTTTGTGTGTGTGTGTGTGTGTGTGTGTGTGTGTTAATGAGAGAG
>OOFE01050053.1:2883-17572 GCA_900323365.1 Monocentris japonica
TTTGAACTCTAGTTACTAGGTCTTCACAATTTGTACATTATACTCCAGACAAAATATATCATGTGAAAAACATTTACTTTCGTGCTCCTCGGGCCCTCTCGGAGTGTTCCATAATTTTATCCTATTATAATCGCTTTATTATTATTATTATTATTACTATTATTATTATTATTATTACTGTTATTATTATTCAGTATGTGTTCTGCTTGCCGTGCCACACTGAATCTGTTTGTGTATTCCTTTATATGCCGTATATAGTTATATTTGCATCATGGTTGCGCAATCTACATGTTTGACATGGTGAGATGACTGTAACATTTACTACCTTTCGCCATGATGATTACTGGCTTCAAAAGACAGCAACCTAGAATTTTAGATTCAGCACATGCCCACATGGCAATTAGGAGAGATCCACTGTTGAGAGATGATGGAGAGGTCAGCATCACCACCATTAATGTCGAGATGTGTTCATTAATTAAAGCCTTACTGATTACAGTAATGCAGCATGCTCCTCTGGGAGTCATTAAAGAGGTTCGCTGGTCTAATCACCCCTTCTTTAACCCCTCGCGGTCCTTAAACACAACCCTGATCTGAGGTTGATGTGGAGAGGATATGCAATATAAATCATGCTACACCTCACCACACACTCGCACATACAAAACACCCACCGTAGTGCATGCCAAAACATTACCATCTTCTTTCTGCAGAGTTCTGTGCAAGTGTCGTAGTGTAGCTGAGTGTGTGTGTGCCTTTGTGGTATCATAGTGTGATGCAAATTAGATTTTAGTGCTGTCCCTCAGGTTAAGTCAACATATCATCACTGTTTCCTTCCTTTCTCATTCTTCTCCAGCCGACTGTTATGGGTCATACTGTTAGTAATTGGCAGCTCTTATTTTGATTCAGCTGCAGGTGTTCTGCTAATGGCCGCTGTAAGGAGTAGTGGAGCTTGCTCTCAGGTTTAATCCGGTTCCTTCCATTAGATTGTGTGAAAGTTGAGTCAGAAAACAGGGAAAACTCACAGAGATGGACTTGTAGGCGACAGCCAGCCAAGCAGAAATTGTTTTTCCTGCAAAGCAAATGAACAATGCAGTTCTGGGCCCAAAGGTAGGGGTTGGAGAAAATCCTAATTTAAGCATCCAATTTTACTTCTTGAGTCCATTGTAGACTGAAACAACCTTCTAGTTATTTATATTTCCACAGTGGAGTTGGTACATTCTATTATGTAGAAGTACTAGGGTAGCCTATACTGTACATGACATTATATTGTGATGATCTGATGAGATGGTAAGCAAAGTGATGAATGATGTTTTACCATCTGCTAGACCTATATGGGCTATGAGATTTGCAAAGCCAATGAACTAAAGCAACTGGCTGGTCAGCTGGATAACTGATTGATGTTTATGTCAGAGTCATGCTCTCTGGGAGCAGTTACAGGAGATTTAAGAGTTCTTCAGTGAAAAGGCTCCCCTGCCAGGGCTCAATGTTCACACCCCACATTGTAAAAACAAAGGTGTCTAAGGTCACAGAGCACATTCACACAAGAATGAACTCTCAGTTGACGGCTTCAGCTTCACCATTACAGGGAGTTAAGTGAGAGTGTGGCTGGCTGCACAGTGTATGGTAACTATCACTAGAAAGGGTGGTTAAGCTCTGTGTGTGCCCAGTTTGAACAAAAAGGCAAGCTGTATCTGCGGTTGTTTCGAATCTCCCTACTTCAAAGTGTAGCGGCTGGCCTTTGGAGGTTTGGTAGCAGCGCTGTCAGGCTTTACGGATATGAAGAAAGGCAGGGGATGAGGAGGATGGCAAGGCTTTCGTTCTTGTACCACAGTTCTGCCTGTGGGGGAGTGAGGATGATATCAAGACAGGTGTAGATGTAAGGTAATTTGTGCAGCTCAAAGGAACAGTGAGGGGCTTAGACCCCAGGCTGCCTGGGTAAAGGCTGCAGGATTTTGGGTCTATCTTGAGGGCAGACGTGATGAACTTCTGTTTCAATAATAATTCACCGCCCCTCCAATCTTATTAGTTATCTGTCTATCTTTCCATCCTATTGCTCCTCCAAGCTAATGAGTCATTACTACTCTCTCTCTCTCTCTCTCTCTCTCTCTCTCTCCAACACTGCACTGAACCTCTCTGAGAAGATCTCATTATTTCCCTAAATGCAAATTAAGACAAATCATTCAATTTTTTACATCCTTCATAATCTTCCTCAAGATATATTCTCTCTTTAAACCTTACCTGAGCTTTCATTCTTACTTCATTTCCCCTCCTCCTTTATTCCACCCAAGAGAACAAGGAGCAGCTCTGATGTCTGTCTCAGGGCTTGACAGTTCACATTCTAGACACTTTAAGCAAAACCTGAAATGCTATACCTGAAATTGCGACTAAAGTATGGTGCAACCTAGCATGGTTGCAAGAATGGAGGGATGGCAAGTAAAAGCTTCTAAACGTGAAATATAAATTGAACCATAGCCTGGTTGGGATCACAATTCATTACAGAGACGTGGACAGAGATTTTATCTGAGAGTTTCCGTGCATCCCATCTCCCCCTGCTCTTGCCACTGCTTATCGTGGCGTGTACTCACTGACCTTGTGTGTTCTTTCCAAGCGAGAATATCCAGGGTTCAGTTGGATCTACTTCAAGGTGAATCCGATCATCACGTTTTCTTTCATAGCCAAAAAAAAGTATGATGTGGATTTTGTGAAGTGAGTGTGTATGATTTGTATGATTTGTTTTGTATCCTTCCTTCTTTGCTTTTCTTTATGAATCAGTTGACATGGACTTGAGCAGTTGTTGTCTGAAACAACGTCTTGATTTGTAGGGTAACCTGCCCCCGGACTACCGCATCAGCCTCATTGACATTGGATTGGTCATCGAATACCTTATGGGCGGGGCATACCGGTGTAATTACACCAGGAAGAGGTTCAGAACCCTATACCACAACCTCTTCGGACCCAAGAGAGTGAGTGGATGACTCTCAACTACATTACCATGATACCATTTAATGTACCCCAACACTAATAGTCTTGTCTGGGAGTGAAGTTTTCCCTAGACCTGATTTCATAGCCATCAGTTTTTCCAAGGAAATGCACATTTAAATTATCCTCATATTGATCATATTAGTCCCGATAAGGGCAAGAAGGACAATAATGACAATTCATGTTTTAATAATAAAACATTTAGGCAATCAGAGATCGTGTGCTCCAGGGCAAACTTCACATTGCTGATAATGAATTAGCATGTACCTATGTGAATGATGTGTCTGTGACTGGACTGAATGAGCATGAAGTACATGAGGTTATGGTTTGCAGGGTTGGGTGGGGGACATAATATTTGGAGCAAGGCTGACAGAAGTGGGTTAGCTATAAATGTTAAGCCGTTATTTAGACTGCAAGTAAATCATGGTCTCTCCTCTGCACAGGGAGCTTAATCAAAGATTGTTTTTGTAATAATAGATTGTTGACAACTAGTCATCTTTATTAAAATTTAAAAATGGCAGGACAGAAATTACCTCTTTGAATGCAGATCCAGTGGCTACCATTGATTTGCTGGCCAATGTGCAGCCCTATGCTCTAAACCTGTAGTTCTCAACCAAGGTCTTCATCAGTTGATTTCACTGATTTGCACCTTCAACTGGAGAGGGGCAACTAATCAGTGAAAACAGCTTGTGTCATGTTTGGTTGGAATGAAAACAAAACACACTCAGCAAAAATCATCACAATGTTAGTAAAGTTATGGCATCGGTTTCCACTGCTTAGCTTTAGAATCCACACAAATAATCTTCAGGAAACACTGTGTGACAATAGTACTCATTAGCAGAGGTCAAACCAAAGAGCCCTCTTCCACCTATTCTTCAATTCCACATCAGGTAGGGCACCCTGACGCCGCTTATTGGCTTGCTGCAACAAATCATCTAATAGCAGTGGCTCTCAACCATGTGCCGTCATGACCCAAGAGTCTGCAGGTTTTCATTCCAACCAAACACTACAGCAGCTCAGTTCTCTCATGAGCACCTTGAACCAGAGAGGAGGAACTAATCAGTGAACTCAACTGCTGTAGTGCTTGGTTGGAATGAAAAACTTGAATTATTTCTTTTGTAACTTGCTGTTGATGTCATATTAACAGTCACAATGATGCAGCCATTTTCATTTTGTGTTTGTACATGACACGTACATAATATGCTCTCATGTGCTATTTTGTGACTCTAATGTCTAATCCTCTCACTCTGCCTCACACACCGCCACAGGTGTGATGGAAATAGAATTGTGCGCAGCTGTGTCTGATACACCATATTTCTGCTTGATGGTGCACCTCTGTGTGTGTGTGTGTGTGTGTGTGTCTTTATGTGTCTGTGTATGTCTGTGTATCTCTGGCATGACAGCAACAAAGCAGCTGGAAATACACCGAGAGAGGAAAATGAAAAGAAGCAGATGGACAAAGACTGAGCATACAAAGAGGAGGAAGAGAGACAAGAGTGAGGAAGAGAAAGATAGAGACAGAGGGAGAGTGAGAAAGAGAGAGAGAGAGAGAGACAGAGAAAGAGAGAGAGAGTTCCAACATACCTGTGATTTGGCTTAACATGATTTGGGTTTACTGACTGCCCCTTTCTTTAAGTGAAAGTGTGACTGTGTGAAAGTGTGACTGACACACACACACACACACACACACACACGTTAACTAACAACAAAGTCTTGAAATAGATGCAGATATCAACATCCCCACAGGAGGCCTGGGTTATTTTTACCAACTCAGATGATGGCTCATGAATGCATAATTCATACATGCCCTGCTTTAATAGAGTTGCACAGAACTGTACGCACCACAAACACACATGCACTCTGCCGTGACACACACAACTACAAACATGCATACACATGCTATATGCATAGTACACTGTCAATGAAATGAAGCATTGATCTAACCACTTTAAAGAGGCCCGCTGAATGAGAGTGAACAACCTACCATTCAAAAGAATGTGTATGTTCCTGGTTTTGGTCTCAAGTGAGTGAGTTTGTCTGTCAGTCTGTGCTTGTGTTGTGCTTACAGAGTAAAATGCTCTATTAAATACATTCGACAAGCTCTTGTTCTGTTTGTTTATGTTTTTTGTCGCTTTTCTAGCCCAAAGCCCTGAAACTGCTGGGGATGGAGGTGAGTGCCGATCCCATCAAGGCTGTTATTCAGTCAGCGTTGTTCCTGTCCCTCGTCTAAAAGCACAATCTTTTCATAACATGAGTCCCATACTCAATCAGTGGAAGGCTCTGGGCAAAGTAGCTGTTAAGTGTGTGTCATTTACCTTGCAGTGTTTGAAAGGAAGCGCTTGAGGCACGCTTGATTTATTTTGCAAGCAATGTGTGCCCACTTTTGCACCGGTTCAAGGCTGGCTGTCAAGTAAAATTATCAAGTGCACTTCAAGCATTTCTGGTACAAAGTCATTTTCAAATACATTTCCTCAGTCTGATGAGAAGAAAAAAGGTTTATGACCATGTAAATGTTTCATGGCTCTAGACACAGTATACGTGTATATGACTCATGTTATGATGTATGCCAGAGCACCCCAATTATGTTTGGCTGAATAGGAAATGGCTGGCCTAACAGGACTGCATAATACATGACTTGTGTACTCACATGTATCCATGGTGTACACACCATGAAATATTATCAGCATGTGTCTGCATTTTGCCAGAGGTATTGTATCTAACATGTCTAGCTTTCTGTTTTATTGTCTATCTGCCTGTCTGAAATCTGTCTCTCTGTCAATCTGCCTGTCTACATATCTTTCTTTGTGTCTTTTTGAAATCTCTTTCTAATCTTTTTCTCTCTTTTTGTTAGTCTATTTGTCATTCAATCAGCCAGGCAATCTGGCCCTAAAACTGACTCAGCGTAGTATATTAAATTTACCGCTATTAACATTTGACACCTCTAATTTTTACACATTTGAAATGATTTTGGTGCAATTATCTCTAAATATCCATATAATTGCAAAATCACTCTTTCAGAAATGAGCATGAGTCTGGCTGTTTAGATTAACTCTCTGACTAATATATTGCAGAAGTATTAGGGGACGTTTCTTTGACTGAAATGTCTAAATAATCTGCCTCAAAACAAGCAGCAGCGCTAAAAGCACTGAAAGCCTTTTCTCAGTTGTCTGCAAGTGGCCAAGCCTCAGCGGTCCCAAACCTGTCAGTGTGAAACTAGTGGAGATCAATACAGCCCCATTGGGACGTGGCCTTCAAGACTAACTGGCAGTGTTGATCTCTTCAGAGACGGAGAGCCAATCTGAAGTCAGTAACCCTACAGTTTTCACACTGAGGGTCTGGTGGAACACAATTAAATTAAAGTACTATTTAAAAAATAAGATACTATGAGCAGATCTAATGGAAAAACGTATGGGAACATGCCTGTTATGTGTCTCTTACAATCGCCTTGTGTACACTGCATATTCCCTCAAACTGTCTCTACCTCCTGCCAAGACTTTCCCTCTGCATTCAGCTGAGAGACCTTATCTCACTCTTATTGTTGAGTTATAACACCATAATTACCCCATAAGACCTAAATGCAATCTAATCTCCTTCTACTGACATCATGTCAGTTTAACTGTTTAAGGAGAGGGATGTCATTATAAAGAAATCACCCCAAAAATATCTAGAAAGCTGTCTCTCTTCTCTGGCCTCCCTCTCACTTGTTGTGGATCTCCACCAGGACGACATGCCGATCCGCAGAGGCCGTCAGAAGACGACGCGTAAACGAGAGGAGGAGGTGGATATCGATTTGGACGACCCAGAGATCAACCACTTCCCTTTCCCCTTCCATGAGCTGATGGTGTGGGCTGTCCTGATGAAACGCCAGAAGATGGCGCTGTTCTTTTGGCAGCATGGCGAAGAGGCCATGGCCAAGGCCCTGGTAGCCTGCAAGCTTTGTAAGGCCATGGCCCACGAAGCCTCTGAGAATGACATGGTGGACGACATTTCCCAGGAACTCAACCACAACTCCAGGTGGGTGCCAAGGAGGGATGCACACACACACACACACACACACACTAATACACAGCATTCTCTGCTTGTGTGGGCTATCGTATGCTTTGGCCGAGGGAGATTCAAACAAGATGTTCCAATAGGGAGTGATTTTGTAGGCATGAACAGGACGGAAGGTTTTCTGCACTAAATGATTAATGCAGAGTTGAGCTGGGAGCCTAGACTGGAACGACATCTACCACCACACAGGCACACACACACACACATACATGCTTATTTCCCCACTATCTGACCTGTTTCAGAATACTCCAGGCTCCCCTGGGTGAAAATGACATACATACAGAAATCTAATGACATGCATCATCGTTAGTTAAGGATATGGTTGTGAGATGAAGGTAATCACCTAGAGATGAAATGCTGGTTATGGAAATGGTTGAAACTACCAATCGAGCATAGCCCCCAATCCTCCAACACACACACACACGCACACACACACATGCTCACACAAGTTCAAAGTACCTAGTGCTGGCATATTTGGAATGTACTTTCCACAGAGGATGTGACTTCCTTCGATTCACAACGTGCATTTTTATATTTTTATGGAATTTTTACAGTGTGTGGTTGTGTGTTGTGCATTTGTCTGTGCGTGTGTCCATGTACACGCGTATGCTTGGGTGTGTTTGTGTGTGTGTGTGTATATATGTATCTTCAAGGGAGTTTTGCCTGTTCCCTAGTGTTGCTAATTTGTGATAGTTGTACTGCGTGGAAGTACATAATGCATACATGACGTGCCCCAGGGAGGTGTTTCGGCTGCTCCAGGTACTTGCAAATAAGCTGTATGAATACTATTTTGTTCCACCTTTATATATTATACACCATACGCCATTTGTTGGATGCAAAGTGCCTTACAGTACCATAAGTGTATAGTTTTCAACTATCAAACCCCGACAGCATTGAGCTACACAGGACTGATTATGTTCAAGTGTGGTGTGTTGTTCATGTTAAGTATTTACGTGTGTGTGTGTGTGTGTGTGTGTGTGTGTGTGTGGGTATTGATTAAGGTTTTTATTGTCTGAGTGAGGTGTTATGTATGACAGTGCTGTTGTAGTCCTCCCACCCTATAGGTGGAGTAAAAGATGTCTGACGTTATTGGATTGATTGACATTTTGCCACACCTGCTCCAGCCTACATAAAAGCACTCCCCCCCCTACCAGGTCTCTTTCCAGCAGGCAGCAGGAGCGGTGTTCTTAGCCACCATCTTTCTGTCCCCTCCTTTTCCCCTTTTGGTTTGTAATGATTTGTAGATAATAAACCACTTCTTTTTTGCAACTTCAGGTTTTGTTGTCAGTGTCCCTTTATGTTATCTCCCTCTGAGCCAGGGTCGTAACAGTGGACACATTGATGGGTGGTACTTCATGTTTGTTTGCTATTTTACTAGGCTTGTTAGGTGTGTGTGTGTGCGTGCGTGTGCGGTGTCCATATTAGGGTGATCAAATTAATGTTTTTTTCCGCCCCATTTGAGGTGTCCCATTTTCAAATGTCACATATTTCTGCATCCTGACATAGTTATTACAATCTCTGCACCCCATATTTCTGTCATCCAGACTTTCAATAAAATTTCTGAAGCCATTTGTTAGGCAATAGTTCTCATTATGGTTCTGCCTGTTACACAAGCAGAACACAAACACACACTGCCACATTAATAAACACCAAAAACAATAGGAAACAAAAAAACTATCCAACCCCTCCATCTTGGGAGGGAGATAGACATGCATATAACTAGGAATATGGTCACTGCAGGCTATATGCATGCGTGTGCATCTACAGACAGGTACGCTGGTCATGAAACGGCTTGAGTAGGCCTATAAGCTGTGCTGAGACACAATATGTTCATCCTGGTGTGTCTATCTGTGTTGGTGTGCACATCTAATTTCCTTCGGAATTTGGCCAGATGGGCATTAAATTCCTTCCTACTAATTCTATGAGATGTTAATGTGTTGAGACAAAGTATAATCATCTCTGTGTTCATGTCTGTCTGTGCCTGTATATGTATATGATTTCCCAGAGAATTTGCCCAGCTGGCAGTGGAGCTCCTAGACCAGTCCTATAAACAGGACGAACAGATGGCCATGAAGCTGCTGACGTACGAACTGAAGAACTGGAGCAACGCCACCTGCCTGCAGCTGGCGGTAGCGGCTAAACACAGAGACTTCATTGCTCACACCTGCAGTCAGATGCTGCTGACCGACATGTGGATGGGACGCCTGCGCATGCGCAAGAACTCAGGCCTGAAGGTAGTGGAAGTGGGGCAGGTGGTTGGGGTAGTGTCAGGGCAAGGGAATGTAAAGCAGGGTGTTTCTGCTAAAGAGCATGTGTGCGCAATCAACTTTCCCTGGATAACGGTTTGAAAAAAAGGTTTCAGATCAGCAGTCTTATTCTAAGATGCTTCAAGCATAAAAACCCACATTGGAATTGATGCAGAGTGATGCGAAGTGGAGTTAGCCTATAGATCTGCAATACATATACTCCTGTTGAATCTCATACACAGACAGTCCAGAACGAAAAATATCCTTCAATTCAGATCATCAATCGAGAAATACCTACCACCAAGAGAGAGCTATCATCTTCACCAAATGACCTGAGGCATAAATGTGAGAGAACAGGGCCTCCCACTCAAAGCTTCGAAAAAAGTTATAGCAAGGAGGAGGTTGTAAGCTAAAGGGCATGACATTGGGAGTGTGTAAGTGGCTACAACATACACATTGTAGGATAAGCCTACAATGCCTAAGCGTCGAGATGTGGCAGTGAGAGGTAACTATTTGCAGCTTCGTTAGCAGCTTCAGTCATCTTTGCTCGTAGTAAATCAGCTTTCTGTCGCGATAGCCGAGGCGCGAGCTCGCTCACTGCTGTTTCGGGGCTGTGCGCGTTCGGCTCGTAAATTTTGATTCATCACTTCCTGTGCTCGGAGAAAACTGCCGCCAGTGTACCTACCCGACTCCAAAACTTCATTGGGGTGAATGGAGCGAATCTACAGCGGCTCAATGAAGGTGGAGGGTCCAGTCTCCACTGTCACAGCCCCGCTTCATAAACTAGACTGATATGGCGCTTGTATTTTTACATCAAAAAAGTTAGTGTAGTTTAAATACTTAAGAAAATCTAAATCTAAATCATGTATGGAACATTCATTTGGAGACATTTGAGAGGTGTTAGTTAAGACTGGTGCTTGAGTCCTGTGTAAGTGGGTTGTCCAGGCGCCTGGCAGTAGGGTGATATGAACCAGCTGCTTAGATCAGAGAGGTTAGAGTTATTTATAAGGATGAGTTGCCCTGGGAGCTGCTGGAGGGATAGCTAGGTTCACACATTCATGCACACACACACAGAATGAAACAGAGTAAAAGACTGAGTAAAAGCTGACTGGGACTGGCTAGCTCCCAAGAGCCAAGCAGACTACAGGTGCTTTAGGTATGTTTGGGTCTCTGTACGAGGAGGGAGAAGGAGGTGGAGAGGAGACAAAGTGTGTACAGGCGCTTCACAGTAGCTTCTAAAGCAAACTCACTGGAGCAGAAAGCAGAAAGAAATCCACAAGTGGAGCAAACCATATGCCATGCCCCTAGGAGTTCATGATGTATAGCAAATAAAGTTGTCAAAATGTCCTCACTCCAATTCAAACTGCACTTTTTTACAATCAGACCTACCCACAACGCTCTACCTCGTCAGAATATGCCGACTATAAGCAACTCTACAAATAGACTACCACTAACCTACTGACGTCTTTGTGATGTCCTCAACATGACTCTGAGGAAGAAAATAAGAGCTGACACGTCACTTTTTGTTCAGTGGTTATAATTATGTTCCTGACTGATCACCACCCCAATTCCTTCACCCTAGAAATATCCCTTTCATACACTCAGACGTTTGAGTATAAGCCTTTAGAGTGTGAACCTACAAACCCCATTGACACATTTGTAATAAAAATATGATCTGTATTTACTTATCTCAACAGACATGAATGGAAATGAAAGTTACTGTAAAATCGATTCTGTAAAGTTTAAGTCAGTAGTCAGTGGAATAAAAAGATCTGAATTTCACTTTTAGCTGGGCATTCTCAAAAGAGTTGAAAGACAGCTGCTTCTGAAGATAAGGAGAGACCTGAGTGCATTGCTCTCCGCTGTCTTTTCCCTCATTTTCCACCTTCCCACGGTGTTAACACGCTCCCTCTTTCTTTTCTTGTTTGACTATTATGTATCTGAAGTGTTTACAGCGCACCTGCCTCCTTTATCTGCCGCGGGTGCGTGTCCCCCATCCATCGCCATGGCTCAGCACCCTTGTTGCCTGTCTGCGCTAATGCTTTTGTAATTGACTCTACAGTGAGAACACTGGTCTGAGCTGTTGGACACACCAAAGCGTTGTCACTCAGCCTCATGCATGGCCTTATGGAGGATTCACAAGGGCGAATATATGTGTATGTGAAGGGGGGACGTAGTGTATGTATGAGAGAGAGTGTGAACGCTGGGTTTGTTCCAGACTCTCACTGTCTACGTCCTAATTTCCACTGCACTCCACATGGGATTGTACAGCTTTTTTCACATCCTGTTAACCCTGCTCTTCTCTCTGCCTCGCCTCCACCTACTCTCGTCCCGACACCCAGGTGATTCTGGGCCTGCTTCTGCCGCCGTCTATCCTGAGCCTGGAGTTCAAGAACAAGGACGAGATGTCCTACATGCCCCAGGACCAGGAAGCCTACCTGCAGGAGAAGGAGGAGGAGGAGCCCGAGAAGCCCGTCAAGGAGAAGGAGGAGGAGGACATGGAGTTCACAGTAAGATCTTACTGTGAGACGCAGTACAACTCCGTGGTGAGAGAACCCACCTCAGCCCCGCATCTCAGACTCTATACACATATTTCTAGATAATACACACAAGTTTAGCCCAGAGAATAATATTCTGTGTACTTCTTGAATATATCTTGTGGGCCATATGCAGTTTCTTGCAGTGTTACTATGTACTATGGGTCCACAATTAGATGACAGACACACAGATTCACACACATACACACATTTATCCACACACATACTCCTTCCTCTATTCTGGCCAACTGGACACTTCCAGCCAAATCAACCTTTCCTGTTACTCGTCGTCTCAGCAAAGACGTGGTCGTGGAGTTGTAGCGTCTCAGTCTGTCGCCGCTTGCGGCTCCTTGTGTATGTTCCTCTTTCCATCTATACCCCTTCTCTATTTCTCTCTATCTTCCCTTTGTTCCCTCTTGTTCTCTACCCAGATTTCTCCTTGGTCCTTTTGTTTCTTTGTCTCTTCCTCCCCCTCTCCCTCTCTCTCTGGCCCTCTCTGTCTTTCTCTCTCTCTCCTAGCTCAGTTCTGATAGAGGTACAGTACCGTATGCTGGCCGACTGCTGCCCCTCACTCTCTCCCATCAGTGATGGCTTGCTGCAGCGCACCACTCAGCATGCTGGATGCTGAGAAAGGGAGGCTCAGGCTTTTGCATTATATAACCATGTCTGCCTGCTGCTGCAGAGCTTAAATCATGCAGAGTCTGAGCACCTTCTCCTGGCTCGCAGCAGAAGAGTTGGTACTAGTCCATCTGCATAGGCATGGATGTACAGCAGGATTGGGCCACATTCCATTTCAATCCAACCAATGCCGGAGATGACACCGGTATCCTGTTTGTGTATTGAAATCAAGTGGGGAACATTCAAGACTTGAGTATGAAGAGCAATTTCTAATACACAAGCTGGATCTCAGGTTGTCTCATTAACTGATTGAATTGAAGTCGAATTGCTTTCAGCACCACTGTACATAACTTTCCATTTGCATTGAGTACAGCCAGCTAGCCAGTGCAAAAATTCACAAAATGGGCCATGTGATACAGTACTTGTAGTCCTTGAGGCACCCCGATGTCCTATAAAGAACCCCTGCTCCCAAAGGATACTTTTGCAATGAGCTCTTCCCATTGCCCTGGCTTCTGACTGTTCAAATGCACCTTCAGATATCCCAAACTATGAATCAGAGATTCATACTGATGTACACAGCCTGCCACACCACAGGGGGAGATTGTATTGCCCTATCCTCAGATGTTTTCTAAGAACCACACTGTGATGATTTTTTCAGCCTGTGTCCACTTGCTGATCGGATAATGTGCATGTTCAGTACAGTAAAGGCATGGTGGGATTTACACACTGGCATCTGAATCTGTTCACCCCAAAGGGCCTGTCTGTGTGTGCCTTGATCCCGGCATGGGCAAAGCGTTCACTGAATGTTCCACGTATTTGAAAATAAGAGAAATTATTTTGTCTCCTTAATTTGCAAGTGGTGGTGTTTTCACCTTTGTGGCGGAAAACTTCAAATGTTCAGCAAGTATTTCAAATATGTGGAACCACTTTCAAAACTGTTTTTTTTGCCCAGGTCTGCTACCAGAAATCCAAACTTGCAATACAATTCCATGATTTGACTCCCTCAGAGGCCTGGTGTTGCTTTGACATAAGACCATGACCCATAAAAACACAGGGATCCGACCCCTCTCTCATGGATAAGGAAATGTGTCCCAGCTGGAAATGAGATATCTATGTATCTTTTTCCTTTTCTTTCCCTTCCCTCTTTCTGTCTGTATCTTCTCTCTGTCCTGTTTGTTACTGTTGTCTGAGACACTATCCATGAGTGTGTGTGTCTGCGTCATACTTGTCACCAGCCTTCACCCAACACTCAACCTCACACACATATATCACATTTTGGAATGATGACATTGCCTGTGCTTGCTTCTTTGATTATGATATTGAACACTGAGCAGCAACTATCAATGTAACCCTTGCCCCTTTCCCTTCTGTCTTTCTCTTTCTCTTCGACTCTTCCCATCCCATCACCCCTCCTCCATGTTTTCTATCTACTCCTGCATCACTATGTCCCTTCCTATCCCTCTCTCTCTCTCTCTCTGCCTCTCCCCTGCTCTACCTCTGTCTTTCCATCCATCACTTTTACCTATTCCCACTCCCTCCATACTTTCTCCATGCCTCCATCCTTCCAACCCGTCCTACTCTGTGTGGTATTTGCGTGTCCCAAGGCCATGCTGGGTAAGGTAGCCACGGAGACGTCCAGGAAGAAGGATGTTGAGGAGGTTCAGAACCGCCACCGCCTCATCCCCATGGGCCGCAAGATCTACGAGTTCTACAACGCTCCGATCGTCAAGTTCTGGTTCCACACAGTCAGTATCTAGCAACACCTCTAACCTCAACTTCCTGTTCCACATAGCCAATCAAGTGCTGCTCCCCCACGATTAGTGCCTAGTTCCTTCAGTGCCACTATCATCATTAACCTCTTGTTCC
Organism: Monocentris japonica; assembly: GCA_900323365.1. Classification (NCBI taxonomy): domain Eukaryota; kingdom Metazoa; phylum Chordata; class Actinopteri; order Trachichthyiformes; family Monocentridae; genus Monocentris; species Monocentris japonica. The sequence goes on from OOFE01050053.1 coordinate 17,180, forward strand.
ACACTAGCTTTTCAACGCTCACATCATCAAGTTCAGGCTCCTCGTAATCAATACCTCGCTCTACAACACCTCAACCCCCAATCAAATCCTGGTCAGTGTCGGAGGAGAGAAAGAGGAGTAGGGGTGGAGCGTGAAAGATATGAGGAGACTGATGGAGGCACATGCTGAGAAAAGGAGAGGGAGACGAGGGAGAAAAAGGGAGGGAAGAGAAAACAAAGGGGATTTTGTGTTGACAGTGTAAACACACACTAAACCCTCTCAGTGACAGCATATTGTCACTGCAAAAAGGATAAGTACATAGATGTATGTGTGTGTGTGTGCCCTTGCAATTGTGTATTATGTGTGTTTATACTGTACTGTACGTAAGAATTAGTCTCTTTGAAGTATAGTTAG